>SMSQ01025753.1:243292-267320 GCA_019453375.1 Ctenoplectra terminalis
AAAAAAAAGACAATCTTCAGATAGTCGCCATTAACCTCTTAACAGGAAAACACCAGTTAACTCACGTGAATTACCAATATTTCGGACATAATAATTAATTCTTTGATAGACAAAGGCGGAGAAATAACCCAAATACGGTACTAACATCCAAGAATCACATTAGAAACACAATAAAATCTCTGCAAGAAACAAAACTGTACGATAAAATCTAAAACCATAGCATCATATAGTCGTTAATGACCAAGAAGTAGATAACTAATAAAAGTAATGAAAAAAGAAGACTGCATACTAATAAAAAAGAAAAAAAAATTAATTTCCTTAAGAATTCTAATGCATCGTTAGATTTATTTTAAAAACACATCATATCACACTTTCATTTCTCACAATTATAATTAACCTAGCCACAATTAGTTCTTTCTTATCCATCTTTATTTCCGTCTGTGAAGAAGTTTCTTATCAAGAAATGACTTCTGACGAGAAACGAGAAATGATATAAAATATTAATAAATATTAATAAATATGAATATTTTCCACATTCGCAACCCTACCTACACTAGCCCATTTGCATCACGACTTAAATTGCAGAAACTCTCATCACCGAAACCTATACAATTGATCGTTTGTAACTCGTCCCGATTTAAACATTTCCTATTCTTTATTAATACCGACTGACTGTACCAATATATCAGAGTACGAAGGATAACATACATCAACAAATATAAAATTCTTAGTGCAAATATTTTTACTCAACGGTACGGTACAATGTCGCTGTCGGCGAATTATTCCTCGTTTGGCGATACAGATATGATATTACTCGCGGAATATTCCGCTTCGCGATGCAAATGGATTAGTCAACTTTCATCTGCTCTTCTCTTCGACTTCTCTTCCTTCGCTTCGCCTAACGGTTCTGCGTACACGCGGACAAATTGTGAATAGGCCAGACCCTGCAATTGCACGCGGTACCGCACGCATAGGGTGAACGCGTGCGCTCGCGCGCACTTACAAAGCACCCATGGTCGCGCGCGCGCGTGCGACCAGACACCGTGTGGAAGGTGCCGCGTCACCGACGAGCCAGGACGTCGTAACAGTAGGCCACTAGTGAAAGTGGCTAGGCAGCGAGATGATTGCAATTGTACCGCAACCGGGGGAGTTTAGCGGCTTGCTTCCTGGTGTCGACCGGCTACCGGTATGCCGCGATTACTCTCGGATAATCACCGTTTCTTTGTCCGGGAAATTGCTTTCTAAACGTTCCTTCCGAAGTCCTGCCCTCTCCGACGGGTTATTAAACGATCTGCGTTGGATAGAGCGATACGAAATATTTTTTTTCTCTTCCTCTTTCAACACATTGCGTACGACGCTCTGCTCGCGCGACGCGCTTCAATGGCCCGCACATTTTTGGGCGCTCTAGAAACACTTTGTACGATGCGTATATTCGCTTTTTTAATTCGCATTTGGTAGCAGATATTCGCGTAAAGTGTTCTTAAATATTACTATATGTTTTTTATACATCTTTTACATTTTTTAGATTTTTAAAAAGTTTAATTACTTATTTTACAAGTTTGAATAATCCTTTAGCGCATGATATCGAGCGAAGCATTCTCACTTGTTATTATGATTAGAAAACTGAAAATTTAAATGATTTTTAAAAAGCTGTTTCCTTACAAATTGAAACGCCAACTTTGAAATAATAAAATGCTGTACAACGATAAAACACTTTATAAGGTACGATGCACAGAGACACGGAGCTACCGATGCAATGGCAATACCGACCGACTGATTTTTACGCTCTCAGAATGTTGACATTCATTTTTTTTCGCTAACCATTTGTTAAGGGAATACGCAAGACTTCGTTACCCTGGTAACGTAACAAGAAAGTCCATTTTTAGTTCCTTAAATCGTCGATTGAGTCGAAGACACATGAAAACGAGATATCTCGTCTCCCGGCCATAACGTTTGAATTGCTAAAGACGAGATATCTCGTCCCCCGTACGCAATGTGTTAACCTTCTGTAGCGTCGTGTAATTTTGAAGTTACACACTCGTGTATCTGTATTTTTGAAATTTGATTATGTTTATTTTATATACTATATATTATACTATTTTTCTTTGTCGCTTTTCTTTTCCTTGTCTGATAAATAAATTTAATAAATACCTCGAACAACGTACCTATTACACTCGCGGAATTTTTTAACGATCAATCGATATTAAATTTTATTTAAAAAATAATAGTTCATTCTATCCGGTCTACATGTGGCGTATAAAAAACAATTCTAAAAATACGTATGCGTTATAATAAGATTATTGAACACTGATTGTGGATGCGAGTTGAGACACTTTGTATGACCCTGAGTTAAGTTCGAGTGCTTATCTCCCTACACTTCCGCTTGTTCTGATGTTCGAAACATGTTTAACGCTCAATTAACTTCATGAGTATACTGTATCGTACTATATCCACTAAGTGCACGTAATCTGGATTATACTAGTAATAGTCTAGACTACATTAATAAGCATATGTATGAGTCAGGGGTGTATACATTTCCTAAAAGTAAATAAAATTTCTGTTTTTTTTATTGCCAGAAGCCTGTCCAAGTAAAAATTAACAGGGAACGAGTCTGTAGATAATTTATAAATAAATACATAACGAATAATAATTTTTTATGTTACTCGATACACGAGTTTAGTCTTGCTGTACAATATGCAAAAATTAACACTGGAACTATCAAAGTAGTTAAACTGGTCACAGTGATTAAATTCATATCTTTTCATAAAAAATTGATAAATTAACAGTGATGCATTTTTAAAGAATTTTCATTTGCGAATATTATAAAAGTATGGATAATGGATTCTTTCCATTGCATTATATATTTTTGAAAATATTTATAATTTTTATTTCTTCGATACAAATAGGTATACTTTCATCATTGATAGTTCTGGTGTCAAGAAAGAACGTATCTTTTATGTTAATTCAAATACAAGGAAATAATTGAGTAAATTGAGAAAATTCTATTTAGATAATTTGAGGAAAACAATGCACTTTTATATAAATAGCAGATGTCTGCACATTTCTAATTAGCTTTAAAAATATAATAATTGTAACGTTTAGAAAATTGCACAGTTTATTTCAAAGCGATAATTAGAATTGAATGTATTTAATTAGTAACAGATTTAAAACANATCGATATTAAATTTTATTTAAAAAATAATAGTTCATTCTATCCGGTCTACATGTGGCGTATAAAAAACAATTCTAAAAATACGTATGCGTTATAATAAGATTATTGAACACTGATTGTGGATGCGAGTTGAGACACTTTGTATGACCCTGAGTTAAGTTCGAGTGCTTATCTCCCTACACTTCCGCTTGTTCTGATGTTCGAAACATGTTTAACGCTCAATTAACTTCATGAGTATACTGTATCGTACTATATCCACTAAGTGCACGTAATCTGGATTATACTAGTAATAGTCTAGACTACATTAATAAGCATATGTATGAGTCAGGGGTGTATACATTTCCTAAAAGTAAATAAAATTTCTGTTTTTTTTATTGCCAGAAGCCTGTCCAAGTAAAAATTAACAGGGAACGAGTCTGTAGATAATTTATAAATAAATACACAACGAATAATAATTTTTTATGTTACTCGATACACGAGTTTAGTCTTGCTGTACAATATGCAAAAATTAACACTGGAACTATCAAAGTAGTTAAACTGGTCACAGTGATTAAATCCATATCTTTTCATAAAAAATTGATAAATTAACAGTGATGCATTTTTAAAGAATTTTCATTTGCGAATATTATAAAAGTATGGATAATGGATTCTTTCCATTGCATTATATATTTTTGAAAATATTTATAATTTTTATTTCTTCGATACAAATAGGTATACTTTCATCATTGATAGTTCTGGTGTCAAGAAAGAACGTATCTTTTATGTTAATTCAAATACAAGGAAATAATTGAGTAAATTGAGAAAATTCTATTTAGATAATTTGAGGAAAACAATGCACTTTTATATAAATAGCAGATGTCTGCACATTTCTAATTAGCTTTAAAAATATAATAATTGTAACGTTTAGAAAATTGCACAGTTTATTTCAAAGCGATAATTAGAATTGAATGTATTTAATTAGTAACAGATTTAAAACAAAAATTTAAGCGATCGTAAGTAATTAAAATTTTTATTAAATAAATTATATTATGCTACACTAACACTTAATGTTTCTTAGAAACTGATTGAACTTTGTTCGTCAATAAATGTTACAATTTTTTCTAATTTCTATATTTTAACTAATATTTTTAATCAATTTTTTCCTGTATTGTTACTCGAATAAGATCGAGCTACGATTATACCGTAGTAGTTAGTTGCACTGTACGTCAGAATTCAGATCTTCAGCAACTATTACGTATGATTAAACGGAAGAAGACGAAGAGACGCTTGAAGAAACATTCTCCCCTTGTGCTTCGACTTCCGCGTCACGAGTGTCATGATCCTCGCCGTGGCTGCTGGATCACGAAACATTCCGTCGAGAAAGATCAATTCTCGATTCTGCGATATTCTCGACACGAAGAACAGACAAGATATAACGAAGATCGAGATTGCCGCTAGCTAAATCGTTTAACAATAAATAGACTCGAAGAAACGAATAAATTGATTTCATATTTTGTTACGATTAATGGTAATAATGATTTATTTAAACGATAATCGTAACACATTATATAAGATAAAAAAATGTTGTGTTTAAATTAATTGTGGTTAATACGAAATAATTATTGTGTAAAAGCGGTGACATCAAAATAAATCGGCTTTATTCGGTTATAAGTTTTTAATTGGGTACCTTTTTATTATTTTACCATTTTTTTAATTAAATTTTTATAACGATAGAAAAGTATTCTGTGTCCTGTGTATTTTTTAAGTTGCACAATAATGAAGTTCGTTTAAATTCTAAGTAAAATAATAGAAATAAATTTAACAGTATCTAATTTTAAATAAAGTAATAGAAAAATATTTAACGATATCGCAACCGAAATGATGACAAATAAAATCTTTGTCGTTTAATCTCCATTTATTCTTTAATTTAAAATAATTTGTTTGCTAGAATAATATTTAAAATGAAAAGAAAAAAAGGAAATTCAAAAACATCCCAAAATAGGATATTTATTTCATAAAATTCCAATTAGACTTTGAAACTTTCTTAAAACAGTTTCCTACATTTAATTTTAATGTAACTTTTCAAAGATCATATTTTTAGATAGCAATAGTCATCTATATTCGCGAGAGATGTTCAATTCATAATATTATTCTATAGATTTTTAATTCTCACTTTGGAGCGATAATTTTAAATCTGAATATCCATCTGACAATTCATTATCTCCTTTTACTTCTTTTTTTTCTCCGAGATATATGTAGATAGATTGATCGTGGTCATGGATTCTGAAACCAGTTCTCTCGATCAAAGTTACACGGTACAGTCACTTTAGCACCTATCCTATCTCGTCCTCGACAGTCTTCCCAATTATCCTGCAGCGCTCAGGACTTTGCCGAAGTGCAAACTATCGGATTAGCGAACCCTACGAAGACCAGACTCTCGATTGAAGAGATTAAGATCGAGCCTCTGATGTAAATAGTCATTATAACTGCAGAAACAAATCAATGTCTATTTCTCTTTCCGAGTTTCAAGCGTTAATTGACTAGATCTTATCAATTTCTCTAAAACATCGCTGAAATACTGTTTTATGAAATAGTCAAGTGTACCTTATAATTTATTTTGTATTTTTGTATTTTAGCTTTGTAAAATATTTATGTTGAACCGTGAATATTAGCAAAACTGCGATATAAAGATCAGTTTCTCTGAACTCCTACTAAAATATTATTTATACAGCGTACTTGAGTATACTTTATAATTTATTTTTATTTTTGTATCTGAGCTTTGTAAAATATTTAATTTGAACCATGAATATTAGAAAAATTGTGATATAAAGATCAGTTTCTCTAAGCTCTTTCTAAAATATTATTTTACAAAAATAGTATTCTCAAAATATACTCGAACATACTTTATAATTGATTTATATTTTTATACTTTAATCTCGTAAAATATTTACATTAATCCTAAACTAACGCGACGGACATATCGTCAGACATATCGTAATTACTAAATTTTTCAAATTAAAAAAAAGAAAAAGGATTTAAATCTTCTCGAACAAAAAACCTTCTTTCTTCCGTAAAAAATACTTAAAATCAACTACTTAATCCACACTAATCATTTTAACAAAATTTGAACAACCCTTCACAAAATCCCACGTCCCTAATAACCTAACGTCCACGCAACATTAAACGCCCCTAAAAAAAAATAAATAAAAACAATCAATTATCCACTCGTTCTTCACTTGTTCGATAACATTTTCTTTTATTTATTAAACCATCAAAATTTCCGCATTTAATTACATAATCGCATCGTACGAGAATCGCGTTACATAAAAAAAAAAGTCGTCGCGATATATCTATCGCGTTGTAGAAACTCGCGTTACACGCGAGTTTGCTGTAATTTAAAATCAATTCGTACAATCAACAAACCCCTCCTCCCACGTCTCATAAAATGTGCTCTGGTATAGTTTCAGGTGTTCGAGCCGACAGAAAAACGCGGAAGAGAAACGCAGCGACAGGCCGTTGGCTCGAGAGGGCAAGGTGCATGAACCGTGGGTGGTTGCGCAAGCAGCAACCTGCTCTTCGTGTACCTGACCATGCAGGCGGGTCTCGGTTCTGGTGAGACCATGATCGCACGCAACATGCATAAATTACGTGGAACGAGCGTGCGCCTCTTTGGGGGACAACGTCGTGGCCCTGTGGCGGTGAAAGTTGCCCGAGGTCAACTCGCTGGCGACGATTCTTTACGCGTGGCAGAAACGTTGGAGAACGGGTTAGGTCATCCAAAAGGGTAAATTGATTCCGTATTTTATAATTTCCTCCTTCAAGTAAAATATAGCTGCTCTTAAATATATTTGCACATCGCTGCATTTATTTTTGAGTTTACCTTAGACAATTTATTAAATTTTCTAATAAATTGTTTGGACAAAATAATTTGGACACGGCAAAGAACAGTGAGAAAAAATAAAATACATTTAATTTCTCCAGAACTAAATTTTTGTAGTTGCAGAAAAATACTATTTCCAGACAATTTATTAAATTTTCTAATAAATTGTCTAGCAATAGTATTTTCTGTGTTTTTATAGGTACTCTAGTTAGGCGATAGAGTGGTAATAATCGATTCATTTTGGAGAGGTATCTTTGTGATTTGACTTTTAAATAATTTTGTCGATAAGTACCATGAGACTAATGGAAATTAATCAAGTTAGGTTTGAAATTGTAGATGGATAGAGGGGAAATAGTAGGTTGAAAAGTTTCTTTCGTTCTTTTCATGCACGGGCTTCGTCAGGTGGTGTTCATGTAAATATGCAGTTTTATCTGTCGAACGGGAGATTGAGAAAGGTGATGGAGCAAAATGGATCCTGAACGTATACGAGCGTTTAGACAGAATATTGTGAACAAGAGAAAAGTTGAGCGTTAATTCGCAAAATTCTGTTCTAGAAATTTCCTTACAAAATAAGTTACGTGGTAAACCCGAAGCGTCGCTGGATAACGATGTATTGAAAACACCGATGGAAAATAATTCGCGTGAAACATCAAAAGAACTCGTTCTAAGAATGAATATTAATCATTCCACGATATTGCATCACATTTTGTAAATTGGTAAAGTCAAAAAATGACACGTGGTTACTGTTATTTAGTAAGAAAATCTGACATTTCATATGCACCAGCCTAATAGTATCACAGCGCACAGCCTAACAGAAAGTCGACCAAGATCGGCGTGGCGTTTAACGCGTTAATAAAACGGAAGAAACTTTTGGGACGACTTAATAATTTGAAGGAATTGAAAGAATTCATGTGTGATTTTCTGATTTGTGATTTACCCCTATTTTTGTTTAGGTGCAATTTCTTTTACGTAATTGTTTAAGTGACACGATTTCAGCAATGATTCATTCGTGTTCATGTACTAATTTTACGTAGTCAATTTATTTAAGGTTAAATATATTTATTTCGTCGGAGATCGTAACGTAACAGTTCCACGTTTGAATAGAAAAATTCGTTTGCAACGAAATAACAATCGTTGAAGGGGCAACGCTTATTGAAAGAAGTTTCGTGTTATATACAAGAGAGAAACAGGTCGCGGTGACTGGAAACGCAGTGTCATTGCACTTCGGAAGCCCTGCAGAGCTTTCAAGCTCGTAAAGAACCGATGGACGCGTGCAGTTTTCATCGGGGTTTTGGAATTTTTAGGGCGTACGCTTCTTTGACGCGTCGAGCGAGAAGTGTTGTACGTAAAGAATTCAAGTTCGAATGATTGTGAAAAAGAAAAGAAAATGACTCACAATTAGACAGTATATATTTTTTTTAAATACAGAAAGAAATGAGATCTAGATAGAAATTTATTTTGCAATTAGTTGGTTCCAAAAATATATTTTTTATTTTATATATATTTTATAATAAATTGTTTTTTTTGTTTTTTAATTGTGTAAAAAAATGAGATCTAGATAGAAACTATTTTTTGCCATTAATGGATTCCAAAGATACATTTTTTTATTTCATATATTTAATATATTTTATATAATAAATTTGTTTTTTGTTTCTTTAATTACGGAAAAAAACGAGATCTAGATAGAAATTTATTTTGCCATTAGTTGGTTCCAAAGATACATTTTTTAGTTTATATATTTCATATAATAAATTTGTTGTGTTTTTTTTAATTAGGTAAATATTTGTTGCATATTTCACGCTTATTTGGCTGAAACGTTTAATCGAGTACGGTTGAATTGAAATAAAATTCATCGTCTGGAAACGAGCGAGCGAAGCTGGTTTGTTATCATCACCGTGGCAGGATTATCTTATTTCTTTTTTTTATCAGTCAGCTGACCGCAACAGCGAAGCCTATTGTCGAGTCTCTCTCTCTCTCTTTCTCGCTCTCTTCTGAGTTTGTTATCCGACAGGAAGGAAAGCGTGGTCGAGATTAAATTCCCTCCATTGGCAAGGTTTAGGTTGTTGCGCCACATTCCCAGCATTCGTAGCTGCTCCATTCAAAGGTTAAGGTTTACCCAATTTGACGATCAAAATTAATCACAATGCAGGGTGAATTAGTTCTTATAAATGCCTTGTCGTTAATCTTGGTTGGAAATGTTCGACTTTAGATCGATACGTTCGTTTTTCTTAGTGACGTACGAGTTGTTTAATTGCATCGTGATTATTTCAGTTTATTCGTGTATTGCTAATTGTATCTGATATTTCTATTACGTTTTGTTTATAGTTTTAAGTTATTTTTCTTTCTGAGATTTGTTGATAAAAAAATAGTTTAGATCTACTGCAAAGTTCTGTCGATCTCGTTTGAAGATTGAACAGTATTAAAAATTATAGAATGTTTGAAAAATATTAAGCAGAACGTAAATATGATTTGCAGTTAAAGTAGAAACAATATTTTGAGGCATTCTTTTTTTAATGATATAAGTTAAACTTTTGAAAGGATTAATCAAATTTTGGTACAGCTACAGATATCTTCTTTTTATGTTTATAATAATAAAATTAATAACAATATATATTGTGTATAGAATATACAATATGGAATATAGAATTATATAGAGAATGTAGAATATATTTTACACTTTTGGAAAGTGTCTTTAATTTTCTGTCTTAAATACTTATCATTTTTATTTTTTATTTTTTTTTTTTTTTGGTACAAATAAATGTACGTTAACCCTAAGATTCCTTAGCGGGGTAACTTGGATCCTTTTAATGAGAATATTTTGCTCTGACTTATTTTTATTTCTTTCTAGAATTCACAATAGGTTTATTTCCTACTATTATTTACTCAAATTCTTTTAAAAATGCATATGAGGTAGTAAAACACATCTTAACCCTTTGACGTACGATTTAATTTAAATTATCTTTCATCCGGATTCGATTTAAGTTTTTTTTACACGTTGGTATAAGAAGTGTTTGAAAATAAAACAAGTTTTCTTATTGCAAGATAAAGAAATTTATGCAATTTAACTGTAATACAATGTAATTCGATTGTCACGACGAATGGAACTCATCATTATTCATCACACCCTGAAATTACCATGACGAGTTGCACTCGTCATTTTAGGTCAAGGGGTTAATACTCCAAATTTTTTTTCGAGTACATCTACAAAGCTAAAGCCCCCCAAAATCTCTAAGCGATCCTAGTAACTCCGCATTGATCTTCGCGAAAACTTGTGAAATTTCGATAACCAATTAATCTCTCACCGTTAAAATTCAACACCAGAACTCCCAAACTATCAAAACGACAAATCCGTAACTACTCATTAAAATTTTATAAATTCCCAGCGATGCATTTTTATAGAACTCTCCCGACGTTCCGTTAAAAACATATATAAAAATTTGTCTCCCATCCATCGTGTATTTCTCGACAAAAAATAAATATACTTTAATCATCTGTAGTTCCAGTGTTAAAAAAAGAAAAGAAAAAACGAACTTTTAATCATCTCAAAGCAATCGAGCCACACGATCCCAACCGAGTCTGAGCTTCCTCGAAACAACGTTCCAATTATTCCCACCCCGTTCAAGGAAGGAATCGCCCAGCGGCTTCCGCCGAAGCACAAGAAACGCGTTTCTTTCAGATCGGAGCCGCGGAGCGGGTTTCGGGGCAAAGTGCCGTGACACTCGGCAGAAAGACGGCAACGTTCGTCTCCTTTTTTAAGCCTGCCGCTTTTTCTCGCCGGTTGCTTCGGCTTTTAATAACTCCCACGCGTAAAAGCGGCCCCTCCGGTGTGGCCGCGTGGATACGCGCGGTGGATACGGCTGTATAACCACCGCCACCAGTCAATGACCCTGCTTTAATACCGAACGCCTATTTGCTCTTTGCACCGGGACGAAAGTCAGTCCGTTACCATTGCGACACTCGCTTCTGCTCATCGTCCAGCATTCTTTTCCGCGAATTTTTCGTACGCGCCAACGTCGTGTCCATTGTTGGCTACAATGGAGGAGCGAGGCGTTTCCGGGACGGGGCGAAGTGTTTTCTTTCGCTTCTTGGTTCTCTTCCTTCTTTTATTTTCTCTTCCTTTTATTTGTTACCGTAGAGCGTCAATTAAACGAACCAATTCGAACAGAGGTGGTTCGGAAAAAATGGAATTGTTAGGATAATCGAACGGTTCAGTTAATCCTTTCAATGCGGATCACTCTTTTTTCATTATTTTTTTCGATAAGTAATTTCTTCGTTTCTGGCTTAATTTCTACGGTTATAGGTTGGGTTAATAGATACGTAGATATGCTTCGTAGCAACTTTGATAGTAACGGTGACTAATTAAAATTTTGTTATTCGTTAGAATTTTGCGCTGATTTACTAGTTTAGTACAGCAAAGCATATCTTGTTGTAACGCTTGTGATATACAGTGGCGTGCAAAAGTTTCAGATGGTTTTTTTGTGATTTTTTATTGATGATTCCAGAAGAAAAGCATTAAGAAATTTTTATTCTAGCATATATAAGGGCATCGAATCTTCTATCTACTCTCCTATTGTCTCGAGCAAAACATGCGATTTCGGTATGGCGGTCAACGTGTTAAACCTGGAATGCTCCGCAGTCAAAGATACAGTGGTCTTATTAGTGAACACGTTATCCGATAATTCAATTAAAAAAAGAAAAATGGCTTAAGAATATTACTTTCTGTGGAAAATATCGAAACACGAAGCTTATAACAAGATATACTTTGCTGTATTAAAGTTGTAAGTTAGTTTGAAATTTTAACGAATGGATATAGTCATTGTTAGCACTGAAAGGATTACGGAACATATCTATGTATTTATTTATTCAATTTGTAACAGTAGAGATTAAGCCTAAAATTTCTTATTAAAAAAAAATCACGACGAAAGGCTTTGAAGTAACATTTTGATGGGTACATTGAAATACAAATTTTTTATAACATCATTAGTTCAGTTTACTTCAAATTAATAGATTTCTATCAGCAGAGATTTATTTAGTACACTTTTTGTTTTTCATTTTCCACATGCATGATTGTTGAACTTAAGCACGAAATCTGAAATGAGTCTAATTGACGGGTTCCGTAAATCTAGTGTTAAGAAAGTTTATTTTTTAAATTACACAATCTTCAATTTTTCACGAATTTACAGTACATCAATTGGTACCGCTACACCGTAAGTTTGTTTGCTCCACGAACTGATGGTTCGTATAATCGAGGGTTCGGATAATTGACGGTTGGTATAATCGAGATTCGGATAATTGACGCTCCACTGTATTTTGGTACCTGTTTTACAGTCTTTTTCTTTTTTTTTTTTACGGTTACACAAGTCAAGAATATCCAATTGCGAAGTAAAATTGGCCATTCAGGATACAGTGTTAATAAATTTACATACAAGTCCGTGTGAGGTATTGATTGTAAATACTTTAAGTCGAGAAAAGAAAAACAAAAAAAAATTGTATAAATAGGGGTTAGAGACACTGATACCACCGCAGTGAAGAATCCGTGTAAAATTTTTGATTCGCCAGAAATTTAAGCGTAATAGCTTATAATTAACAGAGAATCCTATTTTTGCGCTATATGTTAGGTTGTCTCCAAAATTTCTTTCGTTTTATTAATAATGAGTGATTATGTTTTATAATATATTATTATTTTATATAGGATTCATTTTGCTCTATTATCTTCGTTCATCTCTCGTTTAACAAATTAGGCTGCAAAAAGAAGCCACTGCACGAAGATAACGAAAGAAACTTAGAGACAGCTTAATATTTATTTACACTATTAGTGTTCTTCTGTATTTTAGTTCTCTGTGGCTCGTTTTTCACAAAATGAATTTCAAATGAATTTTAAAAGAATTTTAAATCAATTTCAAATCAATTTACCACATATTTTTTCCTGCCGTCTTCGTACAGTAAACACTTTAACAATACACGATTCGTGATTGCAAAGTGACATTCTTTGCACAAGGTAGAATTTTTTTTCCCTGCTTTGAAGCCGATTCTTTGGACCTCCACCAGATCGATCTGTTGGTAACTCGATTTTCCCTGGAGGGTGGGTGTTCATAGAATTGAACGAGGATATTTGGGCGCCCGTTGCTTGGTTTTTGATCGTCTTTATGCACGAGTCTTCGTGTTCACCGATCCTCGAGTAGGATCCCTGCACTGTAACCTTCTGTTACTGCATATTACTCGTCTTCTTTTGTGTTAGCAAGGTTTTAAGCTTCCGCTGCTCAGAGATACCAGTCTCCTGTAATTAGTGCCATTGAGGCTGGTAAATGCGCGCGTGTAATTAAGAGAGTTGCTTCAATGGTTATTCTGTTTCGATTTTTTACTTTCTTGCCGTTCTTTATGGAGTCTGTGTATAAATTATTTTTCGCGACCGTTCTCGGTATATTTAGATACTTTTGTTACGCGATGGATAAAATAATAATAATTGATTCATTTTAGAGATGTATCTTTGTAATTTGACTTTCAAATCATTTTGTTGATAATTTAGATACTTTCGTTACGGATAGAACGGTAATAATCGATTCATTTTAGAGATGTATCTTTGTAATTTGACTTTCAAATAATTTTATTGATAAGTACCATGAGACGTAAATTAAATAATTTAGGTTTGAAATTGTACATTTACTATATTCATAAGAAATAGTTGTAGGTATTAATTTTTTTTTAACACGTTGACTGCCGTGGGGGCCACCGGTGACCGGCGACGCGACCAATTGTAAAATACATAATTATAGTAAATATCGATACTGATAAATTTTTAAATAAACACCACTGTTACTATAATGGTTTGAAGAAATTAACGCCACACGGAACACGCAAAAATAATTTTATCGATACAAGGAAAATATAGATATTATTTTATTCAACACAATACACATCGCATAATAAGAAATTCATGTTGGCGCCATGGGCAAACCGCGTAAAATGCGCGTGGCAGTCAACGTGTTAATCTTCATTCCCACGGTATGCCGGGAATATTTTTCAAAAATTAAATTTTGTTCACAGCGCAAAGTACTAACGCGACAATCACAAAAAGCGTGCTTAAAATATATGGAAGCATAAATTATTAATATCGTAGGAACTCTTAGCGGATTTCTAAAGTGATAAAACAAGCGAATTCAAACTATTTGTCACGTTTCCCTGAACCTTGTCACTCGTGAAATCAGGTCGACGATACGTAAACATGATAACGTTTATAGCGTACACTGTTCATAAGCCGTGCTTTCATTAAATACACGTGCAACGAACGCTATTTTTAAATACACATTTAATTTGAAAGCACGGTAATTTGAATTTAATTTGAAAACTCGAGCGCACTGGGCTATTTTATTACCCGGCCCTTTTTCGACAGAAATTCATTATCTGCGCATACATTACCGCCCATAAATATCCGCATAGTTTAGCCAATTTGTAGCAACGGTACACGAATGTTGCCGAAGTGCGTAAATGAATGAAAAAATTAAGGATCAAAAGCAATATTTATCACCCTTGTTATGGAATCGAGGGATTCTAAATTTAAATTACTTATTTACTAGTTAACCCTGCGTCGGTTTCTGCGCAACTTTTTTACTTTTCATTTAGGATCGTTGGTTTCTAAGCAACAATATTAACACATTGAGGACGAATGAGGAAATTTCTCGCTTGTATTCTCGTTTTGTATTTCAGATCGTGGAAAGGTGAAAATAGGAAACGACGATGTATGAAAGGTTACTTCTAAAAAGTCGTCCGTTCAGTTCAAACTTTAAATTAAGAGCTATGTTTAGAATACAATTTATTTTAGAATACAATTTATTTTCAAGAATTTATTCGATCCGAACTTTATTACCCGGTAAGTTTTACAAAACAAAGGTCCCGTCGTCGATCTGTTAATTAAATAAAATAATACCTAACAATTCGTTAATGGGTTTTATTAAAGTACAGTAGCGGCCAAATTTGGAAAGTTAACTTTTTATTAAATTTGAACATTGATAATCAAATATTCTATCAAATTTAAAAATCTTTCTTTCGACTGAATTCTTATTTTTTTTTTAAACCTTTCTTTCGACCGAATCCTTATTTTTCTCAAAAATCTTTCCTTTAACTGAATTCTTATTTTTTTTTTAAACCTTTCTTTCGACCGAATCCTTATTTTTCTCAAAAATCTTTCCCTTAACTGAATTCTTATTTTTTTTAAACCTTCCTATCGACTGAATTCTTATTTTTCTTAAAAATATTTCCTTTAACTGAATTCTTATTTTTTTTAAACCTTTCTTTCGACAGAATCCTTATTTTTCTCAAAAATCTTTCCCTTAACTGAATTCTTATTTTTTTTAAACCTTCCTATCGACTGAATTCTTATTTTTCTTAAAAATCTTTCCTTTAACTGAATTCTTATTTTTTTTTAAACTTTCCTATTGACTGAATTCTTATTTTTCTTAAAAATATTTCCTTTAACTGAATTCTTATTTTTTTTAAACCTTTCTTTCGACTGAATTCTTATTTTTCTTAAAAATCTTTCTTCTGACAAAACTCTTATTTCAATTATTCTAAAATTCTTATTTCCTTATTCTTATACCCTTAGCCTGAAAATGCAAGAAACGAATTAACTATATTCGCCTCCCGTGTATCCTACATTATTCACCAAAATTCCTAATTAATCCCTCCGCTTACAATTAGCTAAGCTGCTCCAACAATACGACAAAAAAAAAACAATCAGTTTTACATGGTTCTCCGTTTCAACTCGTCAGCTCCAAATTCTCAAGCAATCGCAGCCTCACTCGCAATCTTTCTCTTCCTCGATCGGGATGTCCCTTGGTGTCCGCGATCTCCGCGCGAAACGTTACATATCACTCGCGTCGGATAAAAATACACCGTGGGAGCGATGACTCGGGCATAAAAATACATTGAAATGCAACCGTGGTTCGCGTACATTCGCGTGCGTATCTCGAGACGGGGTCTCGACGCGCGAAAACACGCGCCAACCGAAACGCACGCGCCGGCTGAATGGGACGTAACAGAATTTACGAGCTAGGGACTGACTCTGTAGGGAAACTGCACGAGGTCGAACGATCGCGGAAAACGGAAATTTCCATGGGGTCGTTCAACGAGACTCGTGTGTTTCGGAGACACTTTGACGATAAAGAGACTGTCGATAATTATGGCTGATGCTACGAATAAGGGTAGCTCTTTTTCTTTTTTTTTTTTTGTATAAAATTTTGAATCAACCGCCTCGTCTTACGACCACGAGTCACACTCGTGGTGCAAATTATGATTTCAGACGCTATAAAGGCACACTATATTTGCGACAAAGATTTATTTTATCTTCAACTGTAATTTTCATAATAGGTCGGTGCATATGAAATACCGGATTCTTTTTTTTTTTAATTTAAATTTAAAGTTGCATCAACCCGAATGGGTTATTAGCAACCGCGTAATTTCACCGTCAGGAAAACGTTGATTTAATACGAAACCAATTAAGTTAATTCCACTTGAGACATATGTAAAGCAGATGGATGACCGGGATACAGTCACAGTGCAAGACGAAAGTGACCATTGGACCAGGTAATACCATGTTGGATCAAAGCTTAAATTAGGTGCAGAAGATTTACATGTTTCAAAAAACTAAGCAGGTTTTTACACGATTTGACAGTTCTGGTAAGTACTTCAGTGTCTTCCTTTATTTGAAATATTTTCCTTTCATTTTCATACGCCGGGCACGATGTCGCGATACGATGGATAGAGTTCCTAAAGTTGCAACTGATGCACATTGGAGGATCTTCTTTTTTGATCAGATATGCGCGAGAAAAATTAGTATGGCCGATTCGTACTCTTGTCGGTGTAGTTTGCTGCTTTCTATTAAACAGAAAAGCGGGGCTTCTTTCATTGATATTATTCCTGATGTACGTAACACGTGCGGAACAATTTTCACTCCTGTCTTCGTAGATAACAGTGGCAAGAAATTGAAATTTGATTTAATTATAAAATGGAAGAAAAGAATGTGCAAATTTTTTTGTCCTTTCGTCATTAATTCCCTGTTTCAATGAATATAATTCCAGGAGGAAAAAAGGAAAAATTGGTCTATAAGGCTGTGACTGTCTTTAGTTTGTCAGACGATACGGATATTTATCTGTATCTATGTCAGATAACTTCTCGTTGGAGAAAGTGTATCGGTGTCAGCGACCTCGTGGTTACATAAGGTCCTCGAGTTACTCTCTCATTCATCGCATCTTTATTATTAATGAAATATAAATCAGCACGCCTACGTTTGGCGTGTAAACAGACGTTACGATCGTCAGCAGCGCGGCTTCGAAAAAGAAAATCGGAATTTACGATTACAGAGACTTCAAGCCTTGAGATGGTGGCTGCGAAAGATAATCGCACAGCGTTGTAGTTATTTTATGTTTTGTGCATCGATAATCGAGGTTCGGGTATTTTGTATTTAATTTTTTATCGTTTAATGGTATCGCGAGACTGTGAAAATTCAGTGTCGTAGAAATGTAGATCAAGATAAAAAATGTAACATTGAAAAATATAGGTACGTTATTGTCCATAAGTGTTGGAAATGCTAATTTATAATAATTGTTTAATATAACTATATTTTGAAAAGATTTTTGTTTTTAATTTCGCGCGGTTTAGATGCGTAGCTGAATAATTAAATTTCAGTTCAGTTTATTCGTAACATTAATTATGTAGTTAATAATCATATAGTTATAAAATTATATTATATATAATAAAATATTATTATGTAATAATATATATAATAAATAATAATATTTATAATGAATAATAACATTATAATAAATAAATTATATTATAATAAATAACAATATTATTATGTAATAATATTTTGCGAAGGATCTTTTTTACAATTTAGCACTGTTTAGACAAGCAAACGCATACTTTAATTTTACCACCGCGTTTACTATCATTGTTACATAATTTTTCAATTTTTCTAACCTTTTTTACCCGATAAAAAAATTATAAAGCGATGCGAAGATTCACCGCGGTAGGTTACTTCGTTCCTCAACGTGTTAATTGACAAAAGAAAAGAGAGAACTGATTTAATACTACGATATGATCTCACGATATAGCGTTTAAAAATATTAACACTAAACCTACCGACGATTAAAGTAGACCTATTTGTATCCAAAGAAATTAAAATGATAGGTATTCTGAAAAATATATAACGCAAGGAGATATACATACTTTTTCAATAACTGGTTTCGAAGAAACGAATCGCAGGTGGCAGACTTCGCGAGTACAGCGACCGCACATTCGAATGGCTGTACATTTTTATCTTCCATCTCGAACGGATCCTCCGCTCTATTTTCTTTTTTCTCACTCTCCTACGCTCCCGTGAAACTAATTTAGCTACCGAGACGATGACTGCGAAAAAAAGACTCCCCCAATCGGTTCTGTCGCCGAAATTGCGGCGGTAAACCCCGAGTTTTAACGCGGCGAAGTTCGCATCGAATTTTTCAGCACAGACGATGTCCGCGGAGCTAAAAATGACGTCAATGAAGTTGAGAGCGATCGCACTTTTCTGTAATTATTTTACTTCTTTCTTTTTCGTCCCATTCTCTGATCCGATTTTTTTAAATTTATTGCTGACCGTTACAAGTATTTTCTTTTATAAAAATGATTAAGATCGTAGTATTAAATTTGGTCCGACGATTAATCTAAGAGAAATAAAATAATAATAGCGGTTCAATAATTAATGCAGGAAGGGTAAAATAAAAATTGTGGACCACGTGAAATATTTGACAAAAAAGTAATATTGAGGATTCGTTACTAAACTGAATAATTTTTAGTCGGATGATTGAAAGGGATAGAAAATAAATACCACTCATAGAAATGTTTATATCCAATTTTTATTCATTTTTAAATAGTTAAAAAGAGATTTAGGAATATATAATAGACCCATTTATGTCAAATAATTTTTGTTCGCAAAATTTCTTCCTTCCGTAGCTCTGAATATGTTCAAAGTAATTTTTTTTAACAAGTAAGAAAGATTTTTAAGTTGAAAAAATTGAAAAATTAAGTATCAATGATAATAAACGTATTGGTAAAATGAAAGTACGCGGTTGCATATCTAAACAGCGTTAAATTATAAAAAAATCCTTCACAAAATATTATTACATTAAATAAACTGAATTAAAATTGAATTATCCGGTTACCTATCTAAATAATGCTAAATTAAAAAAAAAACAAATCTTCACAAAATATTATATTCAATAAACTTAAACTGAAACATCCGTTAGCTTAAATTTACATTCTCGAGCCAACATTTCCAACGCTTCATCTTGTACATTCAATGCTCTTAAATTATAGTTCCAACTTTTCCTTTTTTCTCTACAAAATTCTGAAATGAAAAAAAAAAAAAGAAACTACGTTTTAAACGCAAAGCTCTGAAAGCTTCGTGCACAAGTTCAAGGAAGAACTTGGGAAGGAAAAAGTTGGTAGACTTTGAGGGATTCCGTACATCTCGTTAAACGTCGTCAAACTTCACGTCTTCGTCTCGTTTCGTACCGAACATCGTACACGAATCATTTCGGACTTCATAGAAAGCTATTTCGAAGCCGGTGCTAGAACTATTCAAACCTCGACGCTTCCGCGTCAATGCCACTTAAAGCGGCTCGTTGACTTCATTAATCGTTACATTAAAGCAAACGACGAAAATAGAAGTCAGATGCTAAGGTTTGTCTTCGACGTTCCAAGAGTTCGACTGCATAGTTCCCGATAGTGACAAAGAATGTTACGGAATTGACACGCGTTGATTTTTATGAAACTTTCATAGGTTATAGATCTCGAAAAAATGTTATTTATTTTTTTATATCGGCCATCGTTCATGATATCATTTGTAGGAATGATATCAGCCCTTAAAATAAGGGATGAAAACCTATTTGATAGTATATCTCGAAAACTATCGGAGATAGAAAGAAAGTTTAAATGTACGGTTTGTCTATTTTTTAATACCGAATCCAACTGTGTAAAAAGTTTAAAGAAAAATTTATAAAGAACAATTTGTTCAACACTAGATTTACGGACCTTGGATTGGATCATTTTGATGGGTACATTAAAATACAGATATTTTGTAACATAATTAGTTCACTTTTTATTAATAGAGATTTATTTGGTATATTTTTCGTATGTAAATTTTATTTCGAGCTTACAATTTCTGCTCTCATGCTTGGTAAACTTAAACCCGAAATTAGAACTACGTTAAATTGACGGGTTCCGTAAATCTAGTGTTAAGACAAGAGGTTTAACCAACAAAGAATGCTACGGAATCAACACGCATCGATTTTTATGAAATTTTAATATAACATAGATCTCGAAAAAATATTACACCATTTTATATATATTTTTACATCGGCCATCGTTCACTTCGAAGGGACGATCAGGAATAATCAACCCTCAAGGAAGAGTGTCAAAGTTTTTAACACTAGATTTACGGGTTTAAGTTTACCAAGTATGCGAGCAGAAATTGTAAGCTCGAAATAAAATTTATATACGAAAAATATACTAAATAAATCTCTACTAATAAAAAGTGAACTAATTATATTACAAAATATCTGTATTTTAATGTACCCATCAAAATGATCCAATCCAAGGTCCGTAAATCTAATGTTAAGATTTATTCAACGTTCGTAGATGTTAGCAATAGCTAAGACTGCTTTAACGCTCTGTCAAATGTAAAATATTGAAATATTACGAGCGTTTTGTACTTGATAATTTTCGATCTTGTAGATGGAAATTATAGTTAAAGTTAAAATTGAACTTTGACGTTGATACAGTGTGTTTTTATTGCTTTTTAGCCGTAATCAGCGCCACGAGTGTGACTCGTGATTATAGGATTATAGATGCGATCATTTTAACGATTTTTCTTTTTTTCTTCTTCAGTATTTTAGCCCTTTGCACTCGAAAGGCGACTCTTATTCGCCATTTGGAGTTCTAGTGTTAAAATTCAGTGTCAAAATGTATTAAAATTCAATATGCAGTTTTGATCACCATCGTTTTTATTAGCAAGAGAGTTAAACTGAATGTTGAAGCTTCTTTTAGCCGTAAATCAATCAACCAAAGCTATTACAGGAACACTCAGAAAGTGTAGAAGACAAAAATACTCGGAATTTTTTAATTTTTAATGTTGCAATGTTAATTTTGATCGCTTAACGCTTTTAGTAAGAGACTATGGGAATTATTAATAGTAATTGCCGAAAGACTTGCTTAAATCTTCGAGGCCTTTCTTAGTCATGGGTAGTTTTAAATTATTTCATCAAAGATACATAAAATCTTAAACTTTCTGTTTCAAACAAGTCTAAAAATCTAAATACAATTTTCAGTCATTCGAGTAAAAATAAAAATACCATCAATTCCATGCTTGAAAGATAGAAAGAAGCCATAAGTAGCCATAAGTAGCTTCGATCTGTGAAACGAAAAAAGACAGAAATAAAAATATGTGTACTAAAAAATTCGCAACTTTCCATTTCAAACGATTTAAAAACTTAAATCCAGTTTCCAGTTCAAACCACAATAACATTAATTTCACGATAAAAAAACAAGAAAAAAGAAACAGAGGAAAGAAAGCTAACGTCGAAGTGAACGGTTCGAGGATTTCCAAGATCTTTCTCGACCGCAATAATTTCAATCTACTTAAAAAAGAAAACCATAAATCCTAAACTCTCCACCGCAAAACATCTAAAAAATTAAACACAACTTTCAGTCATCCAAATTTAAATCCCAACAGGGTTGACCGAGACGAATCGAAATAAAAATCCGGATTCAGAGAATTCAAAGTCAAAAGAGAGATTTTGCGTTTAAAACAATTTTTTTTATCATTAATGCAAATTATTATCAATAGATAGATAGTAGATGTTTATTTTTAGCCTCTAGGCTATAAAAAAGGAACTCTGCTTACAAATTAGTCCTACTCGTTCTCTGTGCATACACTCGCGCTTATTATACACCTTATCCTGATCTTATTCTAATCTTATCCTGCTTTCTATTTTCTAAACGTAACCGCTAACCAATCGACTATCTATTCTCTTATTTATTTCCCTTTCCTTTACTAGTAATATGAATTTAATAGGTATTAATTACGGATTTACAATAAAAAGTTAACTTTCTAGATTTTTACTATTATTTTTTCAGTATTAAAAGAAAACTATCCGATTCGTCTAGATTTACTTCACTATCAATTCTATTTTTTTAGTAACGAATTAAATTTATTCTTAAGTTAAACTGTTTTACCACATTTGTAGAACATTCTTTCAAAAGCTTGATAAAAAAAAAAATGCACGCTAGAAAGAAAGAAAAAGTTATTCTTAAATTAAACTGTTTTATCACATTTGCAGACTTCTTTCCCATTTTCTGTGTCTAATATTTTTGCTACAGGTACAGCTGTATTAAACTTTAGCTGAGGCTTCAAAAGCTTAATAAAAAAAAAAAAAATTCCATAATAGAAAGAGGAAGCTAATCTATTCTTAAGTTAAACTATTTTGCCACATTTATAGACTGTTATTTCCCATTTTCAGCGTCTAATATTTCTACTACAGACACACCTGTATTAAACCTCAGCTAATATTTCAAAAACTTAATAAAAAAAAAAAAAAAATTCCAGGATAGAAAGAAAGAAAAACCTATTCTTAAATTTATTGTTATATTATTATATCATATTATACTTCAGCTAAGGTTTCAAAAGCTTAATGAAAAAAAAAAAAATTCCACGATAAAAAGAAAGAGAACGCTATTCTCAAATTTATTCTTCAGTAAAACTGTTTTACCACATATATAGAATATTTTTTCCCATTTTCTGTGTCTAATACTACTTCTAATCTACTACAGACACAGCTGTACTAAACCTCAACTAAAATTTTAAAAACTTAATAAAAAAAAAAAAAGAATTCCATAATAGAAAGAAAGAAAAAGTATTCGACGTGAAAATGTATGGTTAGTGTCTCGCGGCGGATATGGGTCTCCGACTGGTGGGGCCAGGTGCATCGTCCTCGAGGAGAAAGTTTGTTGCAGCAGCGTAATACGCGATCTAGCCCAACCTAGCTCGTGGACAGACGATCGTGCAAGCCAGGCCTAGGATAAGATTGGCCAGGATTGGATCTCGCTCGAAGCTACGGTCGACCGGCTATGAGGAACGGTTGTGCAACCACTTTGCAACCGTTCTTCGAGAACGGAGAACTCTTCCGAGGCACGAAAAGTGAAATGAGATCCATCAGGCACGCGCGACCACCGACGTTCCCCATCATTCGTTCCTTTGATATTTTTGCGACGTCGATAATGTATTCCACGATAATCGTGCCTGATCTTGCCCCGGGTGCAATCTCGAGGAGAACTATGAGGATCGAAAGATGGGAGAGCGCGATGATTGGGTTGTAAAGAAGTTGTTTAAGACTTTTTCATAATTATCACGACGATCAGACGTTTGTCGATTATTTAAGACTTTTTCATAATTATGACGACGATTAGACGTTTGTCGATTATTTAAGACTTTTTTATAATTAAGACGACGATTAGAAGATTAGGATGTTTGTGCGGATATATTTTTATGGAAAATAGGTAAAGAAATGGGACCTAGAAAAAATTAGTTTCGTTGTTAGAGGATTTAACCCTTTGCGCTCCGCTGGCGCCGCTATGGCGACATAATTTCCTTCGGAGATTATATTTTTAATTATATTCTATATCTTCATCGATTGAAACACTTCTTTTATTTTAAGATGAAAGTAAAATAGACATATGTAAATAAGGAATTGCAAACATTTATAATTTTCTGTTTTGTTTTTTTAAAAGAACAATTTAAGTTTTCGCAATACTCCTTCGAAACTTAAAAAAGTTTTCGAGTTAAGAAAGTAAGCAAAGGGTTAACACTGTGCTCCGGTGGCGCCACTTGTAATTGGCGACATTTGTAATTTAGTTTGAGGTTAAGGTACGAGTTAAATTTTGTATTTGCGATTCTTTTTTTTTTTTTT
>SMSQ01025755.1:0-12867 GCA_019453375.1 Ctenoplectra terminalis
TGTGAAAAAAAATTAAATCGGATTCAGATGAAAAATGATTTTAATTAAATCGTACGTCAAGGGGTTAATAAACAATAGCAAATATTTAAATCTAAGAAACTACACGCGATCAATCGTATAGGTTTCGGTGATAAGTGAGAGTCTCTGGAATTTAAATCGAGATGCAAATGAGTTAAAATGAACGCGAGCAAAACGATAGCGTGGATCCGGGCTTAACGATAAAAAATAAACCGAAAATCAGCAACAAGAAACGACATCACTCATGAGATGATCTAATACAACCCTCTATAGCCCGAATTTTGTCTGCTTATTGTAGAAAAAATTACGATCGATTACAGTTTTTCACTTTTATTTGAAAATTTTTAAACTAATAATTACCGTAGATGGATCGTGGTGTCGCTACAGTAATACAGTAATCAAATTTAATAGTACAGTGATAACTAAATAAAATTAACCCTCTATAGCCCGAATTTTGTCTGCTTATCGGAGAAAAAATTACGATCGATTACAGTTTTTCACTTTCATTTTAAAATGTTTAACACTAGAATTACCGACGATTAAAGTGTACCTACTTCAACCAAAGAATTAAAAATGATAGCTATTTGAAAAAAATATAAAATGCAAGGAAAATGAATGTTTATTCAAATTCGTTACAGAAAATCACAATTAATTCTTAGAAATGCATCGTTATAAATTTATAGAATTTATACGAGAAATTGCAAACCAGTCATTTTGACCACCTCGGTAGTTCTAATGTTAAACTAATAATTACCGTAGATGAATCGTGGTGTCGCTACAGTAATACAGTAATCAAATTTAATAGCGCAGTGATAACTAAACAAAATTATTTTTTTTAAATATAGATACATCAGTTTGTAACTTTTAAGTCGCACGGTCCCATAGAGTGTTAAAAGAGCAGATAATGTAAAGCGAAACAAAAGTGTAGCGGTACAGATGCACGTTGCGCGAACAAAAGAAGTCTTACGAACAATGAATGTTCACGGAATGTTTGCAGAATGGCGCATTGTTAAACACGTAATCGTTGATCCATACAAGCGTTGTCACGTGAGCAAGACGATCCACGATACTCGATCATAGTGAACGTACCGAGAATTGCTTGACCACGTAATCCGATCACGTCACGGTCTGCTTACGCAAAATTATTCGAGGCGAACGTCACGCGATTTTCATCGTTCTTTCTCGTCTGTGAACGCCCCCGCCTGATACAGTTATCGTGGAAAATGTTAGAGATTGAACTTCAGTTTAACGTAATTAATATTAGAACTACCAAAGTTGTCAGAGAGAACGATTTGATATTTCTTATTGAAATTTTATGAATTTATGGGGATCATGTTTTGGGGATTTTTTGTAATTTTCTGTTAAAAATATGAGTGAAGGTTTGTCTCTATTGCATTGTGTATTTTTTTATGCGAATTTTAGTATCTATTTTTTCAATACAAATGAATATATTTTAGTTAAAGAAATTTTTTTGGAAGGTGAAATATGTTTTTTTTTCTGTACGTTATTGTGGTATAGTAAGTTGTCTATTATTGGTGTCAGGAGAAGTTATGTAAATTGGTATAGTTAGCTGAAACAGTAGGGAAAATATTCCTATATTCTATTTTTTCAAATTATTTTAAAATTGTCTTTTTTTTCAATTAAAAGAATTGCTTGAATTTTTAATGATAATAAAATTATCCATATTAAAAATGATAAAAAATTATCCTAATAAATAATACAAGCTTTTCTGTGTTCTTAATAATGGGAAAAAAATTAACTGTATAGATGTATAATAAAATAGCTGTCTTCCAATATTTTTAGCAAAAAATTTCCAATACTATAAATATTAAACAATTTTGAAATAAATACCTACACTTATCTTAATATTATCCCCACCAACATCCACAATAATTTCATTAAAACAAATTTATCTACAAGTACTCGCAAAAAGCTCCCCAAATTTCCTTCCATCTTAATATTATAAAACACCCCAAATCTTCTTCCATCCAAATATCATATCTTAAAATTCATAAAAATTCCTTTAAAATAATTATCTTTACAAACACATAAAAAATCCCCCAAATTTTCTTGCATCCTAATATTATATCTCAGCATCCACCGAAATTGCCTTAAAAAATATTTACCCACAAATACTCACAAAAAGCTCCCCAATTTTCCTCCTATCTTAATATTATCCCCATCAACATCCACAATAATTTCATTAAAACAAATTTCTCTACAAGTACTCCCCAAAAGCTCCCCAAATTTCCTTCCATCCCAACATTACAAAGCCCCCCAAATATTCCTTCCATCCCAATATTCTAAAAATATTATAAAACACCCCAAATCTTTTTCCATCCCAATATCACACCTTAAAATTCATAAAAATTCCTTTAAAATAAACTTCTCCACAAATACTCACGAAAAAAACTTCCCAACACTTTCTCCCATCCGATCCTCCTCTACTTCTTCCCAAAGAAAACTCTCGAAATCGTCGGTAACATGAACGAAACGAACAAGCGGATCCCCTCGTGAATAATTTTCCATGCAATCGGTCGCGTCAGATGTTTTCTCGAATCGGGGGAAACAGCGAAACGTTCATTGGTAGATAAGGTACGCTCACCACAGAATCTTCGACGCGATTCCTGTTATCAGGCGCGATTAAGGCTAATCGGAGACGCACGATTATTGAGAAACTACGCTTACTCGGCTACCTCCAGCCTCTGATTCATCGTTTCGGCTTAATTCGACCGCTTTTCAAGCTGCATCCGCCGGTCGCGACGAGTCATCAAAAACAAATTAATTACCATCCAACTGACCGCGCGAACTGTATACACGGCCAACATCTGGCCGCTATGGCTTTCTCTGCACTCTTCTAACGTATCGTTGTTGTGAGGCAATCGATCGGAGCTGCAGTGGAAGAGTTGGACTTTGGAGAGATGGTTTTTCTGGGTTCTGCTCGCGATTGACCTACTGTGCCAGTTTGTGGGACCGTGTTGCAGAAAAATCGTTGCTTCTCGGTGATTTTCTTCGGAATTCGGAGGAATCGTTAGTTCGTGGATGGTTGTTTGTGGAAAGATGATAGGATTTGAACATGTTTTTTGTGGAATTTTGATCATTTTCAAGTTTTTAATAATTGTTTTGGATTATGGATTTTTTTTTTTTCAATTTTAAGGATTTTTGGTTTATCAGAATGATGATTTATAGTGTTGTGGGGATGCGATGGATTGTAAATTCTAATTTGTAAATTATAATGTAAGTTAATACGCCCATGATACAAAAATCACGATGGATATAAAATAAAAGTACAGGTAACCCTCCTGTAACGCGGTAGATTGGTTCCTAGAAAATGCCGTGTTGTGTGAAACTGTGTTGTATGAGACCCAGAGCCAGTACAAAAAGAGGGGTTACGTTCCGAAACCTTATTGAAAACAAATATTTTTTTTAATTCTACATAAATAACTTAATTTTTATTAAAAATATAAACGTGTGTACAAGCGTGAGACACTTTTGTTTTCAGGCCACGAAGATAAAAAGAAATACTTTCCGCAAAACTGTATCTTTAAGACGGCAAGCCTCGCCGCGGCTATAGAAGTACAGTGTTGTACAAAGGTTTTTCCAATTTTCTTATCGTGTTAGAGTGAAATTGTGTTATAGGAGGGTTCCTGCAATTTATGAATCGTGTTATAGCCAAAAAGCTGTTTTAGGAGGGTTCCTTCAATTTATGAATCGTGTTATAGCGAAACCGTGTTATAAGATGCCGTGTTGTAGGAGGGTTTCTTCAATTTATGAATCGTGTTATAGCGAAACCGTGTTATAAGATGCCGTGTTGTAGGAGGGCTACAACCCTCTTTCTGAATTATTTTATAGAACTAAAAAAAATGTTTGTCGTGAGAAAATAATAGATTTTGAGTAATGTGTTTTAAAATTATAAAAGTTTTTAGTTTGTTAATAATTGTTGTTGAAAAATAACGGATTCAGAACATTTTTACAGTTTTGAGCATTTTTAGTTTACCGTAGGAATAAAAATTTATACTGTTTCGTGTATGAATATGATTGATTCTAAATTACTTTTTAGAATTTTAAGGATTATTATTTTGTGTAATGTTTGTTCTGGGAAGATGACGAATTCGAAACTGTTTATAAGAAAATAATGTGTTCTTGATGACTCAGAATTTCAAGAATGTTCGGAATACAAGTTTCAACCTTGAATTTAATTTTCAGACGAGGGTATTATACTGTTAACGAGGGTACGAGGCTTCTAATTGACCCGACAATTAGTATACGAGTGATAGTTTATTGCGATCTAAAAATAGGAACTATTTCTACCGTAATTTGTGGAACGAAATTCATTTTAACTAACGCTTAACAAAACCATGTACTATTCGGTACAAATTGGGACTTTAAACTATTATCCTCTTAACACAACTATTATCCGGGTCAACTGCTATACAATTTTCCTAATGAATTTCAACTAAGAGTACGTTTACACTCATTTTTCAATTACCTGCAATTGGTCTTTATTTTTAGTACTGTGTGAATCCAAAAAATTGTATCAAACTAAAAATAAAAATTATCGCAGCATAAATTTTCACAGTTAATTGTATTACTTAACACTATTCTTTCCTTTCTATCATAGCACGAAACAAAGTTTTTGTTTAATCCCATATAACACTTTTTCAATCGATCTTCGCGAAATTTTCAGTGATTATAACTTAAAACAATTTTTGTATTTAATTTACATTTTTTTCATGTTTCTCACATTTCACAAAAATACTATTCAAAGTTTCATTTCTATCCCATCTAACACCTTCCAAATTAATTTCCACTAAATTTTCATCAATTATAATTTAAAAACAGCAATAATATTCCTATTTAATCTCCACTTCTTTCAAAATGAATTAACCAAAACACTACAATCAACATTGCATTAAAATACTATTCAAACTTTCATTTCTATTCGATCTAACACCTTTTCAATCAACATCCACTAAATTTTCATCAATTATAATTTAAAAACAGCAATAATTTTCCTATTTAATCTCCGCTTCTTTCAATATTAACTAACTGAAACTCTACAATCAACATTTCACTAAAATGCAATAAAATTTTCTCTTCAGTCGCATCTAATATATTTTAAATCAATTTCCACTAAATTTTCATCAATTATAATTTTAAAACAGCAATAATTTTTCTATTTAATCTCCACTAATTTCAAAATTAATTAACCGAAACACTACAATCAACATTTCACTAAAATGCAACCAAATTTATCTCTTCAGTCGCATCTAATATATTTCCAATCACTTTGCACTAAATTTCCACCAATTATAACTTAAAAACAGCAATAACTTTCCTATTTAATCTCCACTAATTTCAAAATTAATTAACCGAAACACTATAATCAACATTTCACTAAAATGCAACCAAATTTATCTCTTCAGTCGCATCTAATATATTTCCAATCACTTTGCACTAAATTTCCACCAATTATAACTTAAAAACAGCAATAACTTTCCTATTTAATCTCCACTTCTTTCGAAATTAATTAACCGAAGCACTACAATCAACATTTCACTAAAATGCAACCAAATTTATCTCTTCAGTCGCATCTAATATATTTCCACTCAATTTGCACTATATTTTTCACTAATCATAATATAAAATCAACAATAATTTTCTTCCTCAATATGAATTTCTTTCAACATCAACTAACCGAAAGACAAATCTCCTATCTGACTTCGATCGACATCGCTTGGATCCAGTCGTCAGCTGGTAAATTCCGATCCCGATGCTGCGAAGATATCCTTCCCTTCTTCGGGACGCTTGAATGGGCACTGAGACGAGTTCGAACACCGTGGGCAGGTGGATGCTGCAGGATTTCGACGATATTCACCGATTGCGTGGCGAGCGAACGCTTTCACTTTCCGACATCGATCTTTCGGCTCGGTATTATGTGTACTTTTCGTCGTTGCGGTGAAATTCTACCAGTGGCCACCTGTTCCAGGATAAAGAGAACACAGTCGATTCTATGCGATGCAGAGACATTTTATATATTGTGTATTCCACTATTACCTTTTTTTTTTTTTTTCTATCCACTTATCTTGCATTATTTCAACTATTTACCTGCTTATCTAATTATACACCGATACATTGGCTAAGATATTCATCCATACATTTACATATTTTTCTATGTATATATAAATCTACCTATTTTCCTGTCCATCCATAAAGCCATCAATTTTTCCATGCATGCATAGATCTGTTTTCTTATCCAGTCACATATACATTTACTTTTCTGTCCATCCATAAATTCATCAATTTTTTTGTGTCCTTAAATTTGTTTTCTTATCCATTCACACATCCATTTACTTTCTTGTTCTTGCATAAATCAATCAATTTTTCTGTGTCCATAAATTTGTTTTTTATCCATTCAGTTGTGCATTTGGTTTTTTGTCCTTTGATTAATTCACCCATTCTTATAGATATTCATAAATTTCTTTTCTAATACATTCACAGATCCATTTACTCTTTTGTCTATCCATACATCGATCAATTTTTCTATGCATCCATACATCTGTTTTTTGATCCATTCACATATCCATTTACTTTCCTGTCCATCCAAAAATTCATCAATTTTTTTTATGTATCGATAAATCTGTTTTCTTATCCATTCACATATCCATTTACTCTCTTGTCTATCCATACATCAATCAATTTTTTTGTGTATCCATAAATCTGTTTCCTCATCCATTCACACATTCATTTACTTTCTTGTTCTTGCATAAATCAATCAATTTTTCAATATTCATAAATTTGTTTTTTATCTATTCACTTGTGCATTTCGTTTTTTGTCCTTTGATTAATTCATCCATTCTTATACATATTCATAAATTTCTTTTCTAATACATTCACAGATCCATTTACTCTTTTGTCTATCCATACATCAATCAATTTTTCTCTGTATCCATAAATCTGTTTTCTCATCCATTCACACATCCATTTACTTTCTTATTCTTGCATAAATCGATCAATTTTTCTGTGTCCTTAAATTTGTTTCTTATCTATTCAGATATGGATTTATTTTCCTGTCCTTCGATAAATTCATCCACTTATATATATATCCATAAATCTCTTTTCTTATCCACTCACATATACGTCTACTTGTCTGTTCATCCATAAATTCAAAAATTTTTCTATGCGTCCATAAATCTGTTTTCTTATCCCTGTCTATTCATAAATTCATCCATTTTTTTATGTATCCATAAATCTGTTTTCTTATCCATTCACATATCCATTTACTTTCCTGTCTATCCATAACCCACTTATTTTCCTATTCATTCAAAAATTAATTTACTTTACTACTATACCATCACAAATATCCATTACTATTTGCAATTATTATTGTAAACAGGTGCAAATAATAAATAGAATCTATCAAAAAAAAAAAAAAAAGAAAAACTTCCATGAATCCGTCGAATTCAATTATTGTGTATTATTCCAGTAGTAAACTATTTTGTATTAAATCTACCTGTTCGTTTATCTACAAATCTATTTTTCTATGTATGCATTTCCTGCCCAACTTACGCTATGTATACTCTCGTCCATAAGTTACCAGACACTTCTATCTTTTGAACAGAATATTTTTCGAAATAAATTTTTAATAACATCTAAAAAAGAACAGTATAATTTATGTATTTGAATGAATTTAAATTTGTTAAGCGTCCCATGACTTATGAACGATAGTCCACAGAAAAATTTGTGGAACTTAATTTCGTTAGAATTTGTTCGACAGAATTTATTCAGAATTTTTTTTTTGCATTTTTGAAAAGAATAAATAGATCAGTTCCTCTAGAAAGATACGTGTTGCAAGGTGGCGAAGGTGTGAGCAAGAAAAGAAACAATGGTGAGTCATGTGTACGACAATAAATGTGTCTCTGGTTCGAAGGCTGAGCGTGAAGATAGCGATTAGAGTTGTTGGACGAAGGAATTTTTTTATAATTTGATCGATATTATTTTAACAGACAGGACAGTGTGAAAATAATATAAAGAGATTAGAAATTGAATGCGTTGGTTCGAATGTTAGCAGAAAAATAATTGCTATTAATTACTGCATTTTTAATCCACTAACACTAGGTTTACGGAAATTAATTTGATCATTTTGATGGACACATTAAAATACAAATTTTTATTTTAATATCACACGTATTGTAATAGATTTTTTTTAGCAAAGATTTATCTTGCTCATTTTTCGCATTTAATTAATATTTGCTTATTTTTCTTATTTAATTAATATTTGCTCATTTTTCTTATTTAATTAATATTTGCTCATTTTTGCACTTTTCCGGATACATATTTGTTAAACTCAAGCATGAAATCTGAAATCCGTCAAATTTACGGTTTCTGTGAATCTTTTTTTTTTTTTTTAATTAACCCCTATGCTTTCCTCGCAATTTGTCCAAAGGACATCCGGCGAGTTGCGATGATTGGATGGGTAACATGTGAATCTAGTGTTGTAAACACATTTCTTTACTTCTCACATTTTACTATAGAAAATGTTAGTGTAAGGCCGAATAAAAGACTTATATGTGCGAACAAAAGATAAATCTATACATTGATTTTTAATACATTATAATCGTTAACAACCGAGCCGCATGGCGATATATTCCGGAAGAAGAGGGCACGCCACTAGACTGAACCAATAATCGCACGAGCGCGAATATCAAACTCCTTGCAGATAAAGTATCTTTCTTGCTTGCACGGTTGTTTTCCTACGCTGTTTTAGAAAAACATATCTATCGCATAAAAACAAAGTTGGGTGCACCATTTGTTCGCCAACTTGTGTACAGCCACTAAAATTCCAATTTCCCGATGCCTAATATAATATAAAAATAAAATAATATAATAGTAAATATTATATTATATTATAATATTTAAAAATATATTTGTATATATTTATTATATATAATTATAATATTATAATTGGAATATTAAATATCATATTATAATAATATAATATAATAATATAAAAAAAAAATTCGGAAAGTTATTAACCTCTTGACCTCAAATTAATTTCAGAGCGAGATGAATAATGACGAGTTCCATTCGTGACAATCGAATTACCTTGTGTTACAGTTAAATTGCATAAATTTTTTCATTTCGCGATAAGAAAATATGTTTTATTTTCGAACACTTGTTACATCAACGCGTGAAAAAAAAAATTAAATCGGATCCGGATGAAAAATAATTTTAATTACATCGTACGTCAAGGGGTTAATTGTGCATCGTTGTTCAGAGTCCTTGAAATTCCGCCGTGCAAACAACAGCCACTGATTGACCGTTTAAAACGCTTCGTCGTGGTATCAGGATTATGTAAAAGGAGTTAGTGTACTTTCTATGGACACAGGTGAGACTACGATAACACAACGATCGTGTTATCATAAGACGTGAGATCATGCAAATACAGGGAGTCAAATATTGGCGAATCATGAAATGTGTTCGGAAGAAATGCATGCACGCCTTGACTCGAGGAACAAACGCGTACCGCGAGGTTTCGCCACTCGCTGATAAGCATCACGGGAGCGTTATTTGTGAACGCTGATTGCATATTAATACTATATCTTAGCATTCATCAAAATTTGTTTAAAATTAATTTCTTTACAAATACAAAAAATTCCTCAAATTTTTTTCCATTCGAATATTATATCTCAATATTTCTAAAAATTTCTTTAAAATAAATTTCTTTACAAATAATCATAAAAATTGCACACATTTTCTTGCATTCTAATATTATATCTCAGCATTCACCGAAATTGTTTTAAAAAAAATTTATCTATGAATATTCACAAGAAACAATAAATTTTCTCCTATCTTAATATTATCTGTACCAACATCCATAATAATTTTTTTTAAATAAATTTCTCTATAACTACTCAAAAAACACTCCCAAAATTTTTTCCAATTCTAATATTGTATCTCAACATTCATCGACTCATTCATCTCTCAAAAATAAATTTCTTTACAAATACTTATCCAAAATTCCCAGACAATCAATTCATAAAGTCAATTCATTTGAACAATAAGTTACAGCAAAATACCCATAATACAATAATCGCGATGGATATAAAATAAAAATATTAACGTGCATTTTTTCAAACGAATAGTGTGCTACAATAAACATTAATGTCAAATAAATTATATCCAATTAAAAGTACTCTTGTCCAAACAAACAACTCGCAAACTCAATTCATTCGAAAATTCCATTAAAAACAGTTAAAGTACTTTAATTCTCAACTTTCATCATAAAGCTGTATCCAAATATTCATAATAAATGAATTACAATTGACATTAACTAAAAGTATCCACTCACTTTTCTTCGACCCCAGCAAAAAATACAACGACACACATCAAACCTAAAGTACTCTTACCCAAGCAAACAACTCACAAACTCAATTCATTCAAAAATTCCACTAAAAATAGCTAAAGTACTTTAATTCTTAATTTTCACATAAAGCTATATCCAAATATCCACACTAGATCAATCACAATTAATACCAACTAAAAGTATCCACTCACTTTTCTTCAACCCCAACAAAATACAATGACACACATCAAACCTAAAGCACTCTTACCCAAGCAAACAACTCCTAAACTCTCATCATCCCAACACTCCCTAAAAAACAATCAAAGTACCTTTATCCTCAACTTTCATCACCAACACACACCCAAATCCCACAACACACCAATCGCAATAAATATAAACCACATTATCCAACATCAATCACAATAAATATAAACCACATTATCCAACACCAATCACAATAAATATAAACCAAATTATCCAACACCAACAAACCACCACAATTTCACATTTTACCCGATCAAAACTACTTTTTCCTACACAAACACCTAACAAACCCCATTCACAATGACTCTGACCAAAATCCCACCTAGAACCAACAAACAATTTCCTCTACTTACTCCCATCAAAAACAAATCCTGCATCGAATCAATTTACCCATCACAATTATTCACAAAAATAAAAAAAGAAAGAAAAAGAAAAAAAAAAAATTACTCACGCGTATTCTCAGAGACTCCAGCTCATCGCCGCGACGATCGAGCGCGAGATCCGTGCGTAGGAGATCGATGGATCGAGACGAAGCGGAGACGCGCGACGACAGCTGGTCAGTACGGCCCGTCACCGCGAATACTCCGTTCGAGCATCAAACACGCTCGGACCTAGCGTGGCCGGCGACACGAGAAGGGGAAACGGAAACAATCCTCTGGCTATTCTCATGCGGCACCGTCTCGCTTTGTCGTCACGGCCAGCGTCTCATGCTCCGTTTCTCTCTTTCCTCCGGTTCTTTCAACCGTGCCTGGGGATTCATAGACTCGAGCTGCCTTGTTACACGCTCCCACTCATCTGGCCAGCGTCAAAGCTTAGCAACGCTTTGAGGGTCGATAGGTTGGCTTTGTGACTGTTCCTGAAGCATCGTGGGGAGATGCGTGATGTAGGGTTGTTGGATCCTGTGCGGTTTTGGGCGGACGTTGAAGGGTGTTCGGCTGTGACGGAGGTGTTGTTGAGTTGGCGAGCTGAAAAGGGATATTAACCCTTTGCACTCGAACGTCTCCTCTCCGTGGACGTCAGAGTTTATTAACGATATTAATGATTACTGTTAAGGACAGCTAACTACTTAATTTATTATACGGACAAACTCTAGCTATTTTTGAGAACGGTCATTTTCACATCTGGCATTGTATCAGGGGACACGGATTTTCCGCGCGCGTCACTCAAGGGTTTGCAGTACTTGAGAGTGACCGTTGACTTGGAGGCGTAGCTTTTCGTGTCCTTCATCTCCGCCGATGCACCTCTACCGAGGCATCGTGCGCTAGTTTTTAGCTAGAGTGAATCGGAATATAAACGTACTCAGAATCGAATAGTAACTCAGCAATTTCACTCACACCACAGGTTCGGAATAAATCTTTCTTTTATAAAATATAAATTATAAACAAGTATACTGGACTCCGTGACCCCGGAATCCAACAAAATGTTTTCTGTGAAAGATGCAAATAGTTGAGGTCTTCAAATCAAAGATGTCACGATTACGTCGCTTTAACAAAATATGAATTCCAACAGACTGAAATGAAAAGTTTCGTAACAGATGATCGCGTTCAGTTGCACGATATTTTGCTGGTCCACCAAATGGAATAATTATGCAGATCCCGATGACAGAAGTCTGCAAGACATCTTTCGAGCAACGGATCGAGGTGAGTCAAAGTCTCGAATGTACATGCAAGATGTTTCAGATGAAAAGGGAACATGTTTCGTTGCTCCTGGTTCTCCTTGACTTCGATACTCTTTTATACGTCAACCTTTTAATCGTGATTTCACATTCTCGTATATTATTCGTCTCTCTGACAACAGAAGGAATCGTTTCGCAATTTTGCAGGTATTTTGTGTTTTATTTTTATGAATGGAAGAGGCCAAAAATCGAAGACCTTGAGGATTTAGTATTTAAAAATTCTAAAAGAATATTAAAATGAAGGTCATTGAGGCTTTTACTATAAAAGTATCGGAGAATTAATTTTTTTTTTTTTTTATTCCATTTGAATCAAAAAGATCGTTTGGGAATAATCAATTTAAATTGTGAAATATTGTTTACAAATTTTTAATTACTTATGGCGGAAGCTTATTTAGGTTATTAGTACTTTTATCAAAAAAGATTTGAAGAATTAAACAATTTTTTCTGTATTCTTCCATTTGAATTAAAAAGATCGATTAAAAATTATTTCTAATAAAAATAAAAATCTCAATAAAAAGAGACAGTTCTAATATTGAGTATTTAAAAATTCTAAAATATTTGTAAA
>SMSQ01025756.1:0-31776 GCA_019453375.1 Ctenoplectra terminalis
TATATATATACATATATATGCACAAGCTTAATAACTGATTAACAATAAAATAGCCTTTGATAGGCACATTCCCTGTAGACGTAGTTACTGTGTATGGTTTTAATTTAAAATACTGAACATTGTTAATAAGATTTATGTTTCATATAATGACACGTAATATATGTTTCTGTGTTTAAAATTACAAATATACGAGCTTAACATGCGTACTGTATATTAAACGATAGCTTTTAAATGCACAATATATTAGTAGATCTACTGTGTATATTTTTATATGAAATATACATTCCATTTGACATATATACAAATTAAACTGTTACATTCATCTACCTTCGTTTAGAAAGGCATATTATACAGTTTATTTGCAGCCAAAAATATGTTTTTCTTTTTCTTTTTCTTTTTCTTTTTCTTTTTTTTCCAGTCTTTAAATGATACATGCTTTAAACAAAGATTATGTAAAATACGAAATGCATGTTTACTCATATACAGGCTGCTTCGATAAAATAAAATATCGTTATTTTTAAACACAAATATGGGTATACTATGTATTTTTTCTCTCTCTTTTTTTATCGAAATACACTAGATTAGATGTGTTTAGTATTTCCTTTAAGAAACTTTCACAATTGTAGTCGTGGTCTTAGATCCGCTTGTTTGCGGTACAAGGCGAACGGTAATCAGCGAAAGGTCCAGCATTTTACGCTGGTATTTCTTTTGAAACACCATAGCAGCAGATTGCGTCTTAAACACAATCGTTGCGCTACGCTCACCCATTTGTATGCTCTACAACACGAATAATATAAACAGATAGTTGTTAAATTAAGGAAAAAATTGTTTTCATAATACATTATTTTAACGTGTAATACATTGTAATAATTAAAATAAATATTTATACTTAGCAAGAAAATTATATCGTTTATGATCTATGCAAAATATAATTAAACAATGTATAGCGAAACATATCGTTAGATCCTTTTATTGTATTGTTTACTATATAGTTTTTAGCTATAGTTATTATTCATTTCCAATTTCTATATTAGTGAAAGATAGTTCTCAAGAAAAACTTTGGGTATTCCATGATAATAATATTGGACACATACATGTTAAGGAAGGTAACGCAATATTCGAATTAACAAATGAAAATACTTATTTTTATTTTTTCACGAAGCATAGATATTAAATTATTAAATGAATACAAAATTAGGTAATAATCTTTGGACAACTGCATTGATATAAATTTAGCATTTTTTATGTTAAACAAATTTATATACTTTAGTGCAAAATCATACGTATTATAAAACGTAAAGCAGAGTAAGTTTTTAAACAGTTATACCGTCGAGAATCAATAATAACGTAATTTATTCTAGAAAAAAAAAAAAAAAAAAAAAAAAAAAAAAAAAAAAAAAAAATATATGTAATTAGCAAAATTGTTATTAACGTAAATGTAATACTTTAAATATTAATAGTCTTATATCTTAATTAAAATCGTTATTATAAAAAAGGAAAAAAATTCGACGTTGCACACAAGTATCGAAGAACAAAAAGCAAAGTTAATAATTGGAAGAAAAAAAGCTTTATGAATTTACAACTTATATTGAAGCCTCGAACGTTTTCATGCAAATATAGTCACCTCAATTGTTCCGATGCCTTGACACATACGTCTAATTTGTGCCTCAGACGTACTCGCTGCTAAATTCTCTACTCTCACAGTATTTGTTTTTATTTCCGGTACTTTTTTTTGTTGTAACGGTGCTTTTTGAAGCACAACTCTTTGGTTATTTTGTGTATTAACGACAACCTTTTGTGCATTGGTATTTGTTATTTCTTGTACATTAATCACAGTCTTTTGAAGATTTCCTGGTGATTTTTGTTTAACAATTCTCTGCGAACTACCGATAATTTTCTGTCCAGCACTCGATAGTTTTCGCATTATATCGGATTGATTTTGGCAAGATTTTTTAGCCGAACATTGCGCGATATTAACTACTTTGTTTTGCATTAGTAGTTGACCTTTTTGCAAATTCGACACCGTTTTTTGTATGGTGGTAGCAATTTTTTGTGTATTTGATAACGGTTTTTGAATTACAATTCTTCGTGTTCCAGACTGTGAACTCAACATTTTTGCATGTTCGGTTGCTTGACTAATTGTATGTCCAGAATTACCGTCTTTTGTAGAATCTACAGAATCATTTGATTGTACAGTTTGTATCGTCCTGACAATTCGTACGCAGGATGGTTTCTCCACAGCCTACAACAAAGATAAACATAAAAATATTTCAGTTTTTTAAGTCATTGTATGCCATTGCTAAAAAAAGTAAGTAAAAATATTAATGTTAGTAACGAAAAATTGATCAACAAGATCAACAAGATCGACAAGATCGACAAGATCAACGCTTTGTTACAAAAATTGCATTAAAGTGAAAATCAAATAATAAAGCATTTTTAATATAAAGTAATTTTAACACGATAGTAACAAAAGCTTGGAGGAAATTAAAAAGAACAAAAAGTATGTAAAAATATATTTTATTTAAATACGAGTAAAAAATGTACAAAAAAAATCTAATAAACATTTATGTATATATTTTATACAGTATTATATATTTACTTATGAATATTTCACTTGAAATATAATTGTCATTTTAATAGCGATAAATATTTTTAAATGGTATACTTTTGATCAATGGCTAGAAAGTCCAACAACATAGCTTAATGAAAACAATTTTTTATTCGATAGATACCGTAACAATCACTTTTATGTATGCAATATTTATATACAATATATTCAAAAAATGAATATCACCGTAGTATGATAAAAACAAATAAAACTTCACTAGATATGAAATTTGAACCTTATGAAATTTGTTTATTTTGTACACAAAGCACGAATTGCTTATTTCATCTAGTTGACCGTTTAAACAAAACTGTCTATTTCAGGTTTTATGTACCGTTAAGAATAAAAAAAGTATGACATCTTTAGTCGTGTACCTCTGTAGATTGTGCATTGACAGGGCGACCACGTCCTCTTCCAATACTGGTATGTCCTTTGCTTACGGAAGCATCTTTTACTACTCCCATAAGTACCGATACAGGTTTCGCATCCTGTGTATTTTCATTTGCTGTAAAACATAATACACTAATTATGTTTGTTAAATTGTTACTATTATCTATATTAAGAATAATTGAATGCTTTATCCACTTCGTTGAAGTAAACAATTACTAAATAACTTGAATTTGACTTTTCATCGTACAATCATTAGACATACATGTATTACTTTCATTCTTAGCTTCTTCATTTTGTTTCTCCATAGCAGCCATTTTTCGTCGATTTTCCTTTTCACGTAAAATCTTTTCTCTGAGCCGTTTCTGTTCCTCCATCTTTTTTCTATACTCTTGCATCTCTGGATCGCTTTCTTCGTCCTTAAAAAAAGGAAAAAAAAAGGGGGGGGGGGAAAGAAATTTTAATTTATTTCGAAGGTTTGTAAAAAAAAAAAAAAAAAAAAAAAAAAAANAGAAAAAAAGTACACGTATATACCTTTTTCTCGCTATTCATGCTGTTTAATGTATCCACTGTTCGGACTTCTTGAAGATTTCTATTGCTAGGCTTTATTCGCTTTGGGCTCAAATCACGTAACGACCTATCTATGGAGTCGGAAACTCTTTTCTGTGGTAATCTAGATCTTATCGAAGTATTCACTGGCCTGTTATTACATTTTGGTACATGATTTTGATCATAATTGTCACGATACGCGGTTGACGAAGAAGTCCTACTTTTCGAAATATGATCACTTCTAGTTTTTGATGACAAATCTTTGTCCCGATAATTTTGATAGACACCTCTATGATCCTGGGACAATATGCAGTAAGTTTAGAGTAACTGAATAATTCGTTAAACTTAAGGTGATTATTAATAATTTTGACGTTACCAACCTGTGGATAATTATTTTTTTGATTCCACTGGTCCGATTTATATTTCGAACTGGATTCATAATTACCATCTCGTTGGTAACTATTTTCCAAAGGATACTGTTTACTTGGAGTTCCAATTTGACTTTTCTGTGGTTTATTTTCTTGCCATACATCAGAAAAGTATGCATAAGGATCCTATGGAAAGTTTCATTAAAAGTATATTTCATTAAAAATCTTGTGAAAATATAAATCTAACAATAACAACAACAACAACAACAAGAATATCGGATAATACCTACATCGCTCTTATTTTGCTGGTAATTTTGCTGATAATGCGGCGGTCCTTGTTGAGTTTGATTATACGAACTTTGATTCTGATAAGGAATAATGGGTTGAGAAAATTGGCCAGTAGGAACTTGGGACGACAAATTGGGTGCTTGTTGTTGAGTGGAATCCCATGCAAGTCTTGCTATTTTCATATGAAATAAGTATAAATTGTGATAAAATGGAAGGAATTACAATAATATAAAAATGAAATCGATTATACGAAGGTTAACAAAAACGGAGGATCATTCGAAACAACTCACCATCGTTTGTCGATTGAACGGCTCCTCGAAAGTGAGGATTGATTAAAATCTTGTGCCCTGGAGGTAAAGGTACATTGGGTACATTGGAAGCGGATTGTTGCGGTACAGGTAACGTATTAGTATTAAATTGGCTGGTAGGTACTTGATCGGAGTAGCCGGACCTCGAATCGTAAACGGGTCGGTTTTCGAATTGAGCTGCTTCTTGAAAAGGTGGTCTATTTTCAAACGGAGATTGATTCGGTATTTGATTGACATTAGGATGATTGATGAGCGGCCCTTGGGAAGATGCTTGTCGTGAAAAACCTTGCATAGGTAACGGCTGATTTGCCTGTAACAATGGCGCCGATGTCCCGGGTACCACTGGATTCAGACTTCCAAGAAGCGAGCCTCCAGGATTTCCTTGCAACAATGGACCTTGACTGGTTTGCATCAATCGAGCTTGATTATCTTGCATAAGCAGGGCTGAGTTTTGAAAGGGGACCGTGGCTGTGGCTGGCGACGCTTGTATTTGGACGTACGGTGGTTGATTCGATGGGTGGTTGTAAGGCGGTCCTTGAAGCGTTCCTGGTAAACCAACTCGAGGTCCGTATTCTAACCTTGGTCCGATTATTCTAGGACCCGCTTGATTTTGAAATTGATTAGGATTGAATTGCGGCCTATTATCTACAAAATGCGTTGGACCTTGAAGCGAACCGTTTGGAGAATAATGCTGGAAAGGTTGTACTTGAGAATTTTGTTGCTGATAAATAATCTGTTGATTTTGCATGTTATTGGGTACTCCGATTAGAAAGGGTGGTCTGGTCTCGAGCAAAGGTGGCCTGCACGTCGGCGGTGGTTGATTATCGAAGTTCGCGTTCCGTGCATTACCAAACCTGGTGAATTATGTTTCACAAACGTGATTACACACACTCCGGTAAATGGTGAAATATTTCAAGTAAAATATTATAAATAAGACAGAAAGCTTAATAATCGCAAGAATTACGCGTACCTTGGATTAAAATTTCCCGAATTTTGCGTATTGAATCTTCCTCCCCGATTTCCTCTTGCGCTTCGACCTCTTCCACGGCCTCTGGACGCTAACTTGGATGGTTCAGATGTTAACACGTTTTCCAAAGTATCCGGTATATGGTTGTTCATTTTCGAAGAAACAATGGTTCTTTCGTTTTGAAACCTGTTCCTTCTTTCCCTGGCCTCTTCGCATTCATCGTCTTCCAATCCTTGTCCATTCCCAGAATAGATTTTCGCATTTTTTTGCAGCTTTTCTCGCAAATCTCCTTTTTCAATATTACTCGTAATATTAATGTTATCGATTGTAGAACGTTCATCGTGTTGTCGTGCTTGTTCGCTTTTATATTCGTTAATTTCGTCTTGTTCGTAATACTTCGACTCAGCCTCTAGCTGATCTCCGTCTTCGTAAAAATCATTACCATTGTTTCTATCAGTTTTGCTTCTACTAAATTCAATGTTTTCATCTTCACCATCTAAGTCGTCGAGTGCGTCGGTAACTCCTAAGTCCAGTACATCATCTGTCTCCTCTTCTCCCTTATAGCTATTCTGCTGCTCAGGGAATTAAATTGCCAAATATTTGTAATGAAAATATAATATTTAGCCGTGGTCGTTACAATCTACACTTAATTAACCTATGTATGTCTATTAATGCATAAGGAATTATCAATTTTTATCTCTCATAATTAAAACGAAGATACCGCATTATTTGTATATATTTGTAGACTTCATTTCGCAACACCGTACTTTTATTTCCCTATTTATACTGGTTTCTCTGCTCTTTCTTCGTATCGATTTATCTTAATTATTATCAGTCGCTAATTATGAAATTCGCATGCCAAAAATTAATCGCAAACATCTCGACAAACCTCATTGTTAACTACCATTATAATTCATGAAAATGAATATTACTATGATGAACAGTCGATTAGAACAGTGAAATATTACTTTCTGAATACAAGTACCAGTATATCTAATACTTCGCGATACAAAATTGTTATAAATATATGTATATTGTACAATATGTTACATTTCCAGGGTGCAGCAGCATGATATATTACAATCCAATAATATCTTTCATATTTTATCACTTTATATATTACTTATCCAATAGGTATACGCATATGTAAGTGCATAGATATGTATCTACATGCATACAAACATTATTATTTTCCCCTATTTTATTTTGTTAAAAACAAAAAAACAAAAAAACAATAAAACCAAAAAAACCAAAAAAAGAAAAGAAACAAATAAAAGAAAGAAAAGAAAAAAGAAAAATAAAAAAAAAATGCACCAGAAGTTTTCGACTATGTATATATATATATATATATACATATAATTAATATATATATTAAAATGCTTGAAATATTTCATACTACTGCTTTTTGATTAGAATAGAAGTTGGTACACGACTTTAAATGCTACACAAGCTGATACAATCATCAAGGATATTCATGATATTGTTACAATCGTTCGAAAGTACGAACGACGTTACTTTCTTACAATACCACTTTTCCACGACAATCAAATTTGACATTTTATTATACAATAATTGAATGTTTTAACGAAAGAATTCGTAATACGTAATCTTGTTAAAGTATATAATAAAATATATTTAAGCGCATTCTTGTTTAGAGAATGTTCCGATTCCAACGTATTTGATATATTTTACAAAAAGGTTAATAATTTTGTATTTGTATTCAGTTTCTTAAAAAATTGACCAAAATGTAATTTCTGTTTTCAAACAATAAAATTAAATTATAGCGATATAAAACTCAAAAGATAACATAATTTAATGAAATGTATCGAAATATACGTACATTGTACACTTTAGTCATTTGTACATACGTTTTATAGAGATATATAGAAACTTTCATTAAAACATTCTCCACGATAAAGATGTTTTTATACCTGAGCATATTATTTGAAGCAATTATAATATTTGAATAGGTACGTTACAAATCACAGAATTCAACGATGCTTTGAATTATAATTTGTTGAAATGTTATAAATAGCATTTTAACGAATTTGTGAAATAATATTGCTTCAACTATTATTAACATTGATTCCGGTTACAATATCTGATAATTACATCATTTTAACAAACAGGGAAAAGGAAACACGTAACAAAGCATCTGCTTATACAATTTGAAATAGATAGAAAACATAACGAACTGGAAAAAGCGATTAATAGAATGAAAAACTCTCAATATTAATATGTAAAATTTGATCGTTATTAATAAAAAATAATTACAAAATTTTTAATAATAAATACAAAATAAATATACAAATAAATAAAAATTAGAAATTGTGTACAACAAATAATATTGTACTAGAATAGGAATATAAAGAATAATTATCACTTTAATAGCTTTCATTTTCCCTGCATTAATTCTAATTGAACATGTTGTCATTATGTTTTACATATTAATCGTTTCAGTTTCACAATTTTCATATCGTTTGTCCGTTGTAATAAAATTTGAAAATCTCGCGATAAATTTTATAAAACAACAATTAATATTCAAAGTTTGTATAAAATACAGAATTTTCGCCTACGCAAAGATGTTTAATAATTTTCACGCATTTACTTTGAACTTTGTACAGGATTTCTTACAGTAATGATATTATATTTACATTTATAAATTTAGCAACACATACGCTTTATCTTGGAAAATCTCCGAGCGTTCAAATAGAATATACCTTTCTTTAATAATACGAGCAATTCATTTTGTAATGTCATTTGCGAGTATGAATATTTAAATAGATTGCTCCAATAAACACTTTAGCGAACGAATGTCACGTGTAAAGTGATTGTATACATAAACAAATAATCCTTTGTGTTCGAGGCAATACCATTGTACAATAAAAAAAAAACATAATACGAAGTTCTGGTTTTTAGATTTGATTACCATAGCTAAAATACACAAAATAAAAAAGATACAACTGAATTAAATTCTTCTCGCTCGCTGAAATATATTATTTATGAAATACATTAAAATAAAATTATATTAAAGGTAATCTATTTATGTTAAATAATCCAGTATTGTTTATAAAATTCAAAAGGATGATTAAAAAAATTATAGTAACTTTATGAATTACAATATCGAAAATCACTTTAGAATATAATTAATATGGTAACATTTTGATTGGGAATAATATTTAAATCACAAATTGATTAAAAAGTTCTCGATTGTCTAATTGAAATTGGCACGTAACGATAAGCTTAACATTCATGTAACAACAAAATAATGGTCCAGCAATATGCTCACCCTCTCCAATTCATAGTCATCCGCTAAAAGAGCCTCTTCTTCGTCGTTGCCTAGATCATATTCATCATCTCCAAGATCTTCGTCCAATAAAGTATCGTCGCTAAACAAATAATTATTAAAAACTATAAAACGAGAAAAAGTAAAGTAAATGATCTTAATATGAAACAACTTTTGTAATGTATCATAAAACTTGTAACAAAACGTTAAACTATGTATCTAAAATTGATTAATTATTTTTGATAATATCTAAGAAAAACTCGGTAGCAAATTTTTGTGCTCTATATTTTCAAAATATTTCAATTTTTTATCTATATTATATGTATACTAATAAGATTAAATCAATAAATATACTTGAAAATTTGTTGCTTCGATTTATTTTCTTTCTTTCGAAATTGAATTAACGTAAAAAGACAACGAACTCGTATAAATAAAAAGTTGATATAAAACTATAAAACTATAAAACTAAAGAAAACGAGTTATGCATGCGAAAAGTAATATTCATTAAAACAGCCATTAGTCCATGATATGAATAGACAATATTTTTTGCTCAATGGTAGCTTGTAAATAAAAATTAAGTATTCTACGAACCAACTTAATCACAAGAATAACAAATAAATATTTAAAAAACAAGAAGCGTGCAATGAATGACAGAAAAAATACAATGTACGTCATTATTAACAGTGATAATAACTCTAACCTCAATTTCTATTAAGACATTCAAAATTGGTTAAACGAAATGAATAATAAAGGTATTCTTGTACAATATAATTGAAGGATTAAAAGTGAACATTAAAATTGTATGGTAAAACATTAATTCGTTAGAAAGGAAAAAAATAAAATTTCTTACTGTTCCGACATCGTACATCCACTTTCCGATACTCGAACGAAAGTCTGCAATCTGTGATGGCTACGAGATAGTAAGCGTTGCGGTGGCCATATCGATTGTTACTTTCGATACATCAACCTCATATATCGAACTCTCTAATTAATATCGAAAGTAATATTAAACAAATATAAGTCATGTTACACGTGTTATGGCTGCATACTGAATAATTTCGAATTTAATATGAAACCAGAATAATATAAAATTATTTGTATCGATGAGTATATATGTATACACACATATATTTATGTTGCTACTTAAGTAAAGTAATACAAATAAACGAAATGTGTGATACAACTTAACTGTACTTCTAGAATGTAATATGATGCATTAAGATATATGAATAAAAAAATAATGGCTTATAATATACGCTCATTGTTTTACAAATGCTCGTATAAATGTTTCATAAATAATGGCACATTTTTACATTTGCATAAACATAATTTTAAATTAATACAAAATTTTGTGCACGGTAAATCCAGTATAATTTTAGGAATAGAATCTAGTTGCGACGATACAGGTTGTGGAATTGTTGACAATAATGGAATCATCTTAGGTGAAGCGATTAATTCTCAATATCTTACTCATTTGAAGTAATTAAAAATTATTGTTATTAATAATTTCTTACCAGTTTTCTTATACACTTAACAATAAATAAAATTTCATATGCAATGTTTAATAATTTTTATGTCTTTAAGTTTTGGAGGAGTTATTCCTCCAATCGCAAGATCATTTCATATAAACAGTATCACCAAAACTTGTGAGGATGCATTAAATGCTGCAAATCTGAAATTAAAAGATATCGATGCAGTAGCTACAACTATAAAACCTGGTCTTCTTATATCGCTTAATATTGGAACACAATTTGGAAAATATTTGGCAAAAGTTGGAGAAAAACCTTTTATACCGATACATCATATGGAAGCTCATGCTTTAACAGCAAGAATAAAGGAAAAAGTTTGTTATAGAATATCAATTATTTAATACAAAACAAATTTATCTAGAAGAAAAGTATAAAATAGTATTTAATTTTAGGTTGAATTTCCATATCTTGTTTTGTTAGTTTCTGGTGGTCACACTTTATTAGCAATCGTTGAAAATGTAAATCAATTTTACACGCTTGGTACTACTATAAATAATGCATCTGGACAAGTGTTTGATAAGGTAAGATTTAAAATTAGGATAATTTTTAGTTTTAATTTGATATTATTATATCATTAATATTATGTCTAATATCTTTAATATTAAAATTAATGGATAAAATGAAATTAAATTTTTCATTTATTTAATTTCTACTTTTATTTATATATTATACGATATAAGACAATATTAAATTGCTTTTATAGATTGCACGAAGACTCAAATTAAGAAATATCCCAGAACTTAGTACGTTAAGCGGAGGATTAGCTATAGAAACTGCAGCAAGTAAAGCTTCAAATATTAATCAATTTTTTTTTCCACCCACGATGATGAAATATCGTAATTGTAACTTCAGTTTCGCTGGATTTTTATCTCGTTGTAACTTTTATATTGAAAAGGAAGAAAAAAAACACAACATAATTGGTGACATGCTGATTCCTGATGCATATAATTTATGTGCTGCATTTCAATTAGCTATTGTAACACATATTTGTCAGAAAACTCAAAGAGCAATGGAATTTATTGATAGAATGTCGTTATTTCCTGAAAACAAGAAGACATTGGTACATAAAGTTATTGAGCAACTTATAACTTTATATTTTTTAATTTGATACATTTATTTTATTTTTTATTCCCTTTACTAAACAGGTTGTATCTGGAGGAGTTGCGTGCAATAATTTCCTAGCTAAAGCATTAAATATTGTGAGTACAGAATTAGGTTATAACTTTGTAAGAACTCCACCTAAATTATGTACCGATAATGGAACAATGGTAGCATGGAATGGAATAGAGAAATGGATTAAAAATATAGATGTTATTAGGGATCCTAATGAAATTGAAAAAATAGAGGCACAAAAAAGGGCCCCGTTTGGAGAAAACTGGATTGATAAAGTAGAAGCAGCAAACTTTAAATGTAAATGGGTACAAATAAAGAAAAAACTTCTCCAAACAGTGTAAATAAATAATATAAAATACATTTATTGTTATGTTTTTGTAATATTTTGTAATAATTCATAATATACAGAATTATTATGTACTTAGTTTGAATATACTATTTTTTAAAATGAACATTGAATGAAAATTTTGATAATATAATTTATTTAAGTAAACACCAAACAAATTATATAAGCATTGGTGCATATTTTTGTCTTTGTTGTTTCAACTTTATAAGTAGATCATCTTCATTGGAATTCATGTTCTGGGCAAAACGTTGCTCTTCCTCATATTTGTCAATGATACGTCTAATTTTTTCTTTAATCATCTGTATTTCAGTTGCATTTTGTAAAATTAAAGATGTTGTTAAAATATTATCAAACTGTAATACTTTTCTTGGTTTAATTGAATCGTCGAATTCTGATAGGAACTTCGCCAAATTTGTTAATTTTGGTTTGATTTCATTATAGATTTCACTCGCACCTTTCGTATCCATTTTGTTCACTACAAGCATTGCAGGTTTGTCTAACAAATCAGGTTTGTAAAGTTCAATTTCTTTGTTCAATAGGAGTATAGTTTCTAGGCAAGATCTATATTCATGTTTAAGAGAAATTTGACATCCTTGAATGTCTACAATGAACAACAGTAATTTTGTTCTTTCTATATGTTTTAAAAATCGATGACCCATTCCTTTATTAACGTGCGCACCTTCGATCAAACCTGGTAAATCTGCAACTGAAATTTGCCTGTAATCTATATAATTAATGATACCTATTTGTGGCTTTAAGGTTGTGACTGAAAAAAAAAAAAAAAACGTATATAAAATAAAGAAAAATGAATAATATAGATTTAACTAGTAGATGGAACAATATTTTTTTTATGGAGTAAACTTACATGGATAATCAGCAATCTTTGGTTTAGCTTGTGAAATTGCATTTAAAAATGTACTCTTTCCTGCGTTTGGAAAACCTATTAAACCAACATCGGCAAGTAACCGAAGATCAAGGATTATGGTACGACTTTCACCTTTAAGTCCACAGTATTCTGTATCTTTGCATCCTCCTAGTCCACCTTTTGCAATCATCAGTTTTGTATTTTCTGAATTTATTTCTCCTGTGTATTCATAAAAATATATGTATAAATGTCGTTACCAATTATTATTATTATCTATTAGATTAAATGTAAATTGTTTATTCGTATTACCAAGTTTAATGCGATTTTCATCGTAAACAGTAATACCAATTGGAACACTTATATCTAAATCCGTTCCAGGTACTCCAATAAGTCCTTTTTTGGAACTATTACTCCCTGTTCCTGCTTTTAATTTTATATTTTTTAGTTTAACCATAACATTTTTTAATGTTAATTCTTCTTTCGAGACAACATATACATTTCCTCCTGCTCCACCTATTCCACCATAAATGGGTAATCCACAACCACCAGTACCTCCAGTTACGTGAATGCGTAAACTGTCTATCAAACCTTGCCGCTTATATTTCCTTGGTAACTAAATAATTAATTAAAAATCATAGTTCATATATCTACAAATTGTATTTTCTGTATCCTACTGTTATTATAATTGAATGTAAAAAAGAATGTTAAATATATTAAAATTAAAGATTACCTTTCTGGCACAACCTAGAACTTGTGTTAATGTAACCATTCTTTCTTGATAAAAAAAAAAATTAATTTTTGAGACTAGAATCGAAGAAAATGTATATATATATGTAATAAAGTTTCTTAATCTTATAATATTATTTGCATAGTATTAATTTCTATCGAATTGTTATAATCAAAAAGATCGAGGATAAAACATTCAGAAACATTACATGAACAAATCGTCAGATGGCGCCAATAAGTTTATTTAATTGATTAATGTTAAAGAGTAGAAAGAAAAGGATCTCGTGAAACTTACGATTAGTAAGTTACATTGCAGTTTTAACGATGCACATTAATAAAATAATATCAGATGCATATATCATAATTATTATTTTAGCATTCGAATAAGAAACCAGTTTTGTATTTTAATTTATTTTACATCGAATTGATAAGCACGAATCATATTTCATTTACTTCTTATTTTTCAGAATGAGGTAATATATATATATATATATACACATTAAACAGTTTTACATAAATTGGTATCGATTACTATTTTATGTAATCTATGTCATTAAAGAATCTTATTAAAATTGATTAAAATTGAATTGTAGTAAAAACAAATTACAAAAGCGTATCTTCGAATAAAAAATGTTTTTTTTATTCAATTTAGACACAAAATGGAAGAAATTGTTAGATTATAACCGAAAAAATGGTTTGCAAATTATATATGTATATATGTAAAAAAAATGTGTAGGAATAATAAAAATTTGATTTATGCCCATCAAACGTAAAGGTTCGGATCGTTTTTATTAAATTTCTAACAAATAAGTATAATCGCAAGTGCGAGCGATTTTAAGAAACACGTAGAAAAATAAAAAATATGAACATCTTGGGGAGTTATTTGAATTGTTATAAGACCGATAGTTAGAAGCTGCCGGTAGGATACGCTATCGGGTCAAGTGAAATCAATTGCGAAGTTTAGCAGAAATTAATTGATGCAGAAACATAGGAGTGTCGAAGAGTCGAAGGGAGAGAAGAGGCGATGCATCAACGTATTTGTGTTCGTTGTTAGAGGAAGTCGGAGGCTCGTCTACGACGTACGCGTTAAAATTAAATCCAGCCGGAGGCCGACGGCTACGTCTTGCCGACGGCGACGGCGACGACGACGGCGACGTCGCGACGAGATGCGTCCTCTAGCTCAGTCTCAAGAGCACACCTCGGCTGTACGGATGTTCTGATCTTCGATTTTTTTCTCCTCGTATTTTCGTGATTTCATCGTCGATAACATTTGGTAACACGTTCGTCAGATTCTTTCGCAATCGGCTGCGTAAGAGGTGCAGATTCGCTCGTTGAGAAACAACGAACTCTCGCCGAACTCTTCTCTTCATTCTGTTCCTTCTATCGCTTCTGCTTCGCTCGAGCACGAGGTAATTAAAAAATGTCATGCTTTTCTTATAGCAACTTTTAGACCCCTCGTTGACGTCAACGGACCATGTCCTGATTTTTCACGGTCGATATTATTGGCTCGAGCGAACTAATATTTCGTTTTATATAGAACATATTTGTGTAGGAAAAATTATGATTTGCTTTCACATGTAAAATCTTTCAACTACAAGTACTAAATATATAGGTGCGTTCGAAAATGTTTTCCAATTTATTTGCCAATTCGAGTGATTTGCGAGAAACATTGATATGCTCGTTTGAAATCATAGTTAATCATTTACGTATAATAAGTACAATTTTTTTTTAACTTCCTTAAGAAAAGAAATTTTTTTTAAAACTTCGACCCAGTAATTATATGATTTTTATTTCGGTTTTAAATCAAATTATATATAATAATTTGCTTTTTAATTCGTTGTGTTTGTATCGCCACAAAATTGTAATTAATTAACAGAGTCGAATTAAAAGTCGAAAGAGATAATACATATGTATGTACGTAATACTGAGTTAACGTTTATGAATTAGTACGTAAGATATTATACTGTTTTCTGTCGATTTTCTTGAATGATCGTAGGACGAAATTTTCGATAGGAGTGGGGAGTGTGTCATCGAGCATTACTAGCCTTGATACTTTGCCAAATAATTGATAGGGAAAGCGTTCTGTTGTCACATTCTCGCGCTAATTTTATGTGCAACATCTACGACGCACAACTGACAATTATCATCATTCTAATGATACGTCTACACCCATCTTTAATATCTTAATATAAAAAATTGCAGTATCTGATCCGAATTACAAAGTTATATATTCCTTTCCTCTGTCTCTGTGTTTTGTCTATGTCTTTCATTAATAATTATCCTTTCGAAAGAAAAGATACTACGCTATTTATGTTTTTATATATAATAAAATAAATGCTTTTATTTAAATTCAGCTTTAATCCGAAGAATATGTAAGAATTTGATAGAAAGTGTTTCGAAAAAACTCGAGGGATAGAAGAAAATGTGAAAATGTTACCGTCTATCCTCTTTTTCTTCCGTAAAGTCAAATTTTTATTGTTTTTCTTTGTAATTTTTTGATAAGGACATTCGAAAATATGTTTATTCTCTAGTTGACGCATACATTTTGTTTGATATCGTAAGAAAAGATGGATCGAGATGACGAAGACTTTGGAGAGGGTTTCATCGCGGAATCTCATCCACTTAGACCAACGCATCTTTCCGTCCCCCTCAATGGTCGACCTGATTCCAGAGCACCTAGTATCAGCAGCAGCGTTAGTGATTTGGACGTTCCAATTTATACTAGGGAAACCACTATACCTGTCTCCGCTCAAAAAGTGAGTAGCTTATGTTTTCTTGTATCCTTTCGTTTCGATCTATTTGTAAAAATATTTCCAAATTATTTATAAAACAAATTGTTTCTAATCTTATTAATATTTTTTCATCGTTTTTTAAAAATATTATTAATATATTTTTGTTCCATTACTTATTTACACTTCAACGTTTTATGTATTAATTAAATTTGTATTAATAAAAGGTGTAAATAATAAATTAATTAATTGATGCGTGAATATGACAATAAATGGTGGTCATAGATGGTACCGGTACAAATTTTTTATTAGATCATGAAGCAAAGAAAGATTAAGACGTCCACGCACAAACACGAATGCTTTCTACGCACACGTGCACGCGTAGAAAGCGAAACATGACAGCAAGACAGTTTATTTTTAGACAACCGTTCAAATTCTACTTATTTGATGCTAATTGTGGAAACACGTCACGATATTCTTTGAAATCAGTATTGTTCGGTATAAATTATGTAATATATCTTAACAAATAATCGGTAACAACTGCTAGTCTGATATTTGTATCGTGATGTGAAAACTATGTAATTACGGTTTTAAATATTTTCAATATTCTGAATATTCTATAAAAATACCAGTTGTCAAGTAATAAAAATTAAATAATATTTTTAACTTCTTATTGTTTTTATAGTGGTTATAACAAATTGTACAACGAATTGTAAACGATCGACGGAATTCTTTTAAGCAGTAATTCTTGACCTTGCGCATCACAGATCATTGATCGATTCTCTAGAGTTCACAGCAAATATCGTTAGTCTTTAGTAATACTTTCTTGATCGAACACGATCTGTGGTTTCTTCGAATGACGCAAGACGTGCTCTAAACTACTGCACGTAGATACGTATTTGACCTTAGTTAATGGAATTCTAAGCAATCAATTAATATGCCCTTAGTACCTATCGGATAATTAAACGATACTTATCGCTCGCAAAACCGATATTGTACCATGTTAATACTGCATAATTATACATTTATGTATATGTAGCATCTTATTTTAGTAATAGCTAATATGAATATTATACATTACTCCTTTTTACCGGCCGCAAGATAAATTTTATTATCTAGAATAACTTAGAACATTGAAAGACTATCTTAGAATATTGTTTTGTCAAACATATTTAAATGCACAAAGATCAGACAGAACATAGTGTTAAGTATAAAATAAGTGGTAACAAATTTTCATGATAAATTGCATACATACGATGCAACTAAATACTTTGAATGAAATTCATATTTTTATCATTATACCTATCATTGTAATCTAGTTGTTTCAAAACATTTAAACAACAGGTATCGCTTTAATATGTTCAATTTTAAATATTATCTTACAATCTTAGATAACGTGTCGTATAATGGTGAAACAGATTTTTATAGAAAACATTAGAATCGTATGCTATTTTCAACAGGTGGATTTTCCCTTTCATTCGGTTCTCCGGATCCAGACACTAGTCACTAAACTATAGACAACTTATTGACCCAAACAGTGGTTTTCATACTTAGAGTTAGTTGTGTTACAAAAATATTCAACCTCAACAGAATTAACGAGTCTTCTTTTTCTAAATTATAAATTTATGTCGTTTCTTTTCTTTATTTATTTATTTTTTTGAAGTAATAAATGTTTTACGGTAAATATTTCTTCGTTTTGAAGAACACTTGTAGATAGGTTGTACGCAATAAATGATTTGAGAACACTTGATAACCTAGCACGCGATTGGTCGAATCGGTGGGTGTGTACGAGGCACGTCACCTGTCGGTGTTTAATTCTTCGAGATATATTAGCTGACGCAATGGGATATGAATGTTACGATATCACGAACGGCAAGTATACACGTGTGTACATTTTTAGACAGGTTTATCAGATTTGTATCGATATTATCAAAGTTATTTCCTATTATTTACCGTAGAACGAAATATTGTCAGGCATAAAATAAAATAAAATAAAATATAAATTTTATGTTTTTAATATCACAGGTTTTAAACCGTCTACGATTATTGAAAATTATTATACATTTTTGATGATTTTTTTACCATTAATATACGAAAACGTTTTTTCTCAGTAGTGTTATTCATTCGAAACGTACTTTCATAATATGTACTTTCTATTTTTTCTTGGAGAAGTTTGGACAAATATTTTTACATCAACTTTCTATTTATACATTTCATTCTATAACTGAAATATATATTTACAAATTATGATCAATTCATGGATGAATATTTAAAAAAATTCGGATTCTATGAACGCCACTACTTTAAAATGGATGGAACATAATTTGAAATGCAAAGAATTGTTGTACGACGTCAACGTATTAAAGGAAATGACTTTGAATTTCTTGCACGCGTTAACCTTTCAAAAATAAAATACTATTGTCGAAATATTTTGTAATAATGTAAGTTTACAATTTTTCCTTATATCTTTGTACGTGTTAAATTATTTATACATAAAAAGGAAATAGGAATGTCATAAATCATTGATTTATTTACATTTATTCACACTCGAACAAAAACCACTATTATTCTTAATGTTTATTATTCTGATTAATATTTAAAAATATAATATTATATTATAGTAATAACAATAACAATGGACAATATGATAAACACATGTGTTAAAATTCGAAGGCTGTTTTATCGTTAGTATTATTAATATTGGGTATTGTTCATAGCATTGGAGCAAAGAGTTAGGAAGGAGGATAGAATGATTATTGGGGGCTCGCCATCTATCGAGCAATGACGTCGTCGTGTAGGTTGCATCGAACGTAAAGCCATCGTTCGTTGGCCACACGATATAATTGTTCAGTTATACCTGAGATAAGATAGCCATGTGTGTTTTACAACACACCTGCGTGCCTTTCTCCGTATTTTTTCTTTTAGTTACAATAATTTCATAAATGTTTTACAATCACAAGTGGATTTTAATCGATTTTCACTTTTATACTATATCCGTATGCTTGAAAAGAGGTTAGAATGTCGTATATCACGTTTTACAATTTGTTTGTACAAAAATAATGAACTTCATTTTTATTATAACCTAATCGTTCGGTTAAATTTCACCCAAGTATGAAAGTTAGATAATTAATTAATGTTTTACCTCAAATTTTCTGTCATTTAATTTATAGTAATTTATTATGTTTACAATAAGTAAAATGTTTCCATGTGTAAATATTATTATTTTCGCATTTTAAATTGTGAAGATTGTAGCATAGTTACATTTAACTAAAAAACAAAAAATAAACAAAAGAAATACATAGGGTAGAATATATGTTAAAAGTTCAAAAGATATCGATCCACCGGTAAACGTTTGTCCCAAATGGATGTCTGTAGAGGCGCAGGCTCGACAAAAACAGTCAGAATTGAGAGTCAGTATATCTCGTACATTACGTGGAAACGTGTGTTACTTGTTAATAGACATTGTTTGACCTATTACTATACGCGTTAAAAAGTATATAATGAATTTTTAAAAACACCACTACTTTCATTTGTATCGGAAAATTTAATGATTGCGTATAAAAACATACATTTAAGTTAGCTGTGGTAAGAGCAGTACCTTTAAAAGACATGTTACACAAAATTATACTTAAAACTTACCGAAATACAGACTAGAATTATTATGAATCGAAACAAATATTATGTAATCAATATTTAAGGTTAACTATTTTTCAAATTATGCAAATTGTATATCGATACGTAAAGATTGTTTTCAACATATATTGGCTTTCCGTGTAAAATGTAAAAAAATATATCCATACACTTGTATGTATAAAGAAGAGAATCGTTATTTATGCAATGTCAAGAAAAATTCATATTTTTTTAATTCTTCCAAGCTGGTACAAAATACTTGAAAAAACTTAAAAAATAGACTTCAAACAAATATTACAATCTTTCTTTTCGTTTAATTGTATATTTTACATTAAATATTGTGTAACCTTTATATAAACGAAAAGTGAAAGGTACTCAAGTAAGACCTAAATTGTAAAGGAAAAGTGGAAAAAAAATTTTTATTTTTCATATTTAAATATAAAGGATATTCGATAGAATAAGAGAGTAAGTTTGTTTCGTCATTTGGATTATCGTTGTTTTAGCATGTCTAAGGTTAAATTAGAAGGAATTTCCCGAACAATTCGGAGATGAAGCAATCCTAGATTCGGTTTTGTAATGAAAAGTGCAAGCCGGTAAATTTTCGCGCGTGCGCTCCAAGATACAGCGGGGACCTCTTGGTCGGTTGATCATTTATCTAGAGGTTATAAGCATACGAGGATCGAACTCAAAACTCTTGGAATAGTCGAGCCCGCGTTTCCTTCGACTACGTCATCAACAGTAAGTACATAAGTACACGTTTTTTTCTATCGTGCTTTTCATTCGTGCGGTTACTCGTACCCCTTATTTCTCTTCCGAAAATTTATCGAGTTAATTTCAAGTCTGCTTTTTGTAAATGTCGATGCAAATCGATTGTTTCTATCCTAGTCGCGTTAAACGTTGGTATCAACACAAGACAGATGAAGACAGCTAAACAGTTGCGAATTGCAAGTAGGCAAGTAGGCAAGTATCATTGGGTTGATTTATGAACAGGAAATGTGAATATTTCTTTTTTTTTCCTCTCTCTCTCTTTTGCGCGTGTGTAGCGTAATTGTGTATAGTGTTTTCTTTCGGTAAAATCTTTACAAATCGTTCGTAAGGAGTAATTGTCCACATTGGTACATGTTATTTTCAGATATTTACAAGTGTTTTAAAGTAAATCATTGCAAAAAAAATGTTTTAAGCTCTTGAATAAAGTAAGCGTGATTGGTAGATATTCATATGTATATGTGTAGAGGATATAATTTTCAAATAAAGTTACGCGAGTATAGATTACAATGTAATGAAAGGAACAATGTTACGCGATCCGTGAAAAATATCGAAATTTAAAATTCATATAACATATACATTACCATTGAACTGTTGATGCAACCGGAAGAAGTAACATGTACTCAATTAAGTGCACATGTACTCGATGAACGTTCAACATCGATTTATTCAGAAATGAAGCTTCGTATGAAAAATGTTGCTGTAATTTTTTTACGTATTTGTTCATGTGGATTCACCTCTTATCGGCTTGTACCGCCAATTCGGAAACATCCTAAATTATATATACTACCCTACAGAAAGGATATACCTATTACATATTTAGAAAAAAATACTTAAACGATCGTTTCATTGAGAATTTATCTCATTCTCTCAATGTACAATGACTTATTTAATCTCAATTATCTCAGGTTACGACCCTCCTGTATAATATTTAATGATATTATTTTGTTTTTGTTAATCGGGATAGAGATTGTTTATATACAAGCAAGCTAGAGGCCTTGCCGATAACCCCTATTAGACCTTTTCAATCCTAGTCTCGATGATATACACACATTCTCTGTATCTACAATTACAGCACTTAACTAACTGAAATTCATTTTTATAACGTGAAAGTATATACATTTCAATTATTTATATGTGTATTTGAAATGAGAAACAAGGGAAACTTTGTTGTTTTATGTGTAGAAATGTTTTTGTTCACGGGTATTAATTTATATGATTTTTCGTTGCTGGAGGAAAATAAAATTGTCTTTTTCCTCCAACCAATGACCAACGATGATTAATTTGAATGCTAATTTTGATAAATCGAAAATTTTACGTTAGCGTTCTATGTTCTCGCCGTTTTAGTGGATAGTGATGATAATTACATGCTAGATTGCGTAGTAAAAACACTCGATAATTTCGTCACGAATTACAAGTTTATCCGAGCAATTCTTCTGTCGTGTCAATTTATATGTATATGGACTGATCGATGATAATGATGATGATGATGATGATGATGATGATGATGATGATAATAATAACAAATAATAAAAATCATGTAGAACATAAATTTTGTATACTATCGCTACGCTTTTGTTGACGATATACTCTCGGGAAATTGTCAATCCTTTCGAAGCGTATCTGCCTACAACACAGATTTTATACATTATAATTCTCGTCGTTTACAATATTTCGACACACACACGCGTTCAACCTTGAATATTTAGATATGAATGTGGAATGATGGAAACTTAAAGTGTCGAACAACTATTGCAGTTTTCTTTATTATTGATATTTACTTCATGATAAGAATCTTTCTTTGAAGGTATACGATTGTTTAATTTTTGAATTATTTTGAAATTACTTTATACAATTTCGTGAAATAATTAAAAATATTTGAACGTTCAGTCCTAAGGCCAGATTTGATACCAATGGTTTTACTATCTATATCCATTTACTTTTTTTCGTAAACATTATTTCGTAAATCATTCGTTTTATCATTATCATTAATACGTTGAACGTTTTTATATAATAATAATAATAATAAATAATACATAATTTATGACTTCTTTTTACAAGCCGCTCTATGATGTCTATGGAAAAAGATAAGGTATCGTGTAATAAAGAAATGAATATAAAATTTAAAGACATTTTATACGTTTGATTAACAATTTTGGTTTAGTCGAGCCTGAAAATTCAGGAGCAGGCTTCTACACCAACTGCTTTAACCGTGGCACCAAAGGTAACGAAATTTTTTTCCAAAATTCATGTTTAAATATCGTTAGTCAGGTTTGTTTTATCTTTCCTGTTTCTTTGTTTGCTCTTTTACACGCAGTCTACTACGAAGGATAAGCAGTGGGTGAGTATGTGATACAAACCGAACGATCATTTTCAAGACTTCTATTAATTGTTAAAATTATATTTATTGAAATAATTGATCTGTTTTTATACCATTGTTCCTGTAAAAGTTTGTTACCGCGTAGCGCAGTTAGAGGAGATGATGTTAATTGTAAATTAACAACGAATAAACTTACGCAAAGCGAGAAAAATCTAATCTCGAATAAAATTCAAATTTTGGCAATGTCAAATGTCACCGGTGATAACGTAATCGTTGTCTGTGTCCTGTCTATTAAGTGGTATAGTTTCGGATAAAAGTAAAATTGATGGATAAAGGTCATTCTGTCGTTTCCTTCGTTTCAGTTTCTTATCTTATTTATTCTTGTACGTTTTGAAATATCATTTATAAATTGATCATACTTTTATATTCCAACGAGTACGTTGTTTCAATTAATAATAATTACTCCGGTCAATTAATTTTAATCGAGTTGCTGTATTTGATTTTCAATTTCAAGAGATGCGAATAATTTTACACTTTTGGTGATTCGTTAATGTTCGATTAATTATAAGATCAATTTTGTATTCATTGAAAATATTACGATGCAAATAAATATCCTGCAAATTTAATTTTTAATTTAATTTCGGGTACATATTTCTGGAACTTGTCGTCATATGTATAAAATCGTGTTATCCCTTGTAACACCAACTGTAAGTAGAGTGTACGTAGTTCTCTTTTTGGCTAGTGATAACGAAATCGTCCGAGTCCAGCGAACCGCGTTCCAATTATCTTTGAAGTATCCTGCTTGCGATGTTATTTATGTATTTTCGTGAAACATTTTGGTCGATGATAAAAAAGGAAATGCTTACACGGGTATGATATTTTTTCAGAAAAAACAAATGTGCGCAACCGAGAAAGATAAACAGCTAAAATTAATTTTTTCCGTGAAGAACTTTCTTTGTCTTGTTTTAAACTCGAATAAGATTAATTATGCGAACATTAGAAGTATCGGGGAACTCGAAGCTTGGAAACTCAAGGAACAAAGGTTACGTAGCACCGACAGCCACTCTTAACTTCAATATTCTTAATTGTAAAATTGGTGCACTGGACGTGAGCATCATGATTAACAGGCTACGTCCGGTTTTGCATTGAGACGATACTAATTTATAACAACAAAGTAATAGATCTGGAACAAAATTTAACAAATTATTTTTGGACAATTTAAATCTCTCTTTCTCTCTCGCTTATTTAAACTTTTTTAGGTAACATTAAATTATAATACGATAATATATGGTTACTTTTGTTTAAACATTTTATCTAGATTCCTGCATCGATACGATAGCTTTTCTACGTACAGTAATAGAATAAAGTTGTCTTTTGTAGAATTTTCTGCAATTGTAAGAAATTTTCTTTTTTTCCATTTATTATTGTTATGGTTGTATAAGTAAAAAATCTTTTTAAAACGATGTTACATCACAGTTTGACATGTATTGTTTTAATCAAGTTTGTAAACATGTTCATTTAATACGTGGCGTATTGAATGAGATGAAATATAAACTTTGGTTTAAGATCGATGAAATCGAGAAGCGGATAAATGTTTCGAAGGACAAGGACGAACGTAAGAAATCAAGATCCGTTGATATAGATTGATACAGATCGATATACCGCTTAAGGTATAACTTCTCTAATATACCGTGGGATAATTACGTATTAATACCTTGTATTGATTTCGAGTGTTTCTTCGGCTGATTTATATCTCGTAGATAAATAAAATTTTTATTTAACAAGTAATTAGTGACCAGATGATTAGGCATAGATACATAATATGAAAAGTTATTGATTATGAAACAGGGTTAACGTCTTCTCGGCACTTTTATTTTTATTCGACGATTATTGATTGTCCACAGCTAAATAGAAATATTACTGAAATATTAATGTTAAAAATATTGAGTTGTATAATGATTGGTAGTATGTAGTAAGTAGTAGCGTACCTGACGCGATAAAAAGTAGTATCGGTAGAAGGGAGTAAGTTAATCAAGAGAAAATAAGAAAAGTGAGATTGTACGCGGTAAACGAGTATGAACGGTTCTTAACGTGAATTCCTTTTCTTGAGAATAGAATTCTGTTGGGAGAAATGCTGGACTGGTATGAGAGTGGTAGCGTGGTGTTGTCCAATGGGATTCGTTCGAGGGGGCTACCGAGCTTGAACGAGAAGCAAAGAAGAGAGGGAGATACGACTGGTTTCGAAAATCGGCTTTCGTCCCGCTCACACGAATGTTGTCTCAGTAGCTTTCAAACGCGATCGTGACACGGAACGATTTGGTTGTTTTCGTCTCGCATTCGTTCGATTCGAACTTTGTATACGCTCAAGTGATAGCAAAACGTTCCTTCAACAAAGTGAGACAAGAGCGCATACGAAATTTTATCGATTTATCATGAGTCAAAGGGAGCTACAGGTAAACAACTATATCTACCTTCGATACAAATATAATCCTAATTTTTCATAATAATTATGATTTTTGCTTAATATTAACCTATAATACCTGATAGTAACGTATTATTATAGTTAGTTATTGTCAGTGTAAATCGGATTCGATTTGGCAACGATAAAGTAATTTTTCAAATCAATTTATACATGATTATTGTGACCATTCTGAATGCCGTACGAATGTTATTAGCGTTTAAATACTGTAATAACATTCAGTTTGAACGTTTGAGATATCAGATATTCGAAATCGAGGAAAGTCTATACCGAAGTTCTGATTAGAAGTTGCAGAATTGTAATAATTACTGTTCAATGTTACATTTGAAGTACAAAATTTTATCGAACCTTCTGTTTCGAAGAATAAAAAAGTTAAAAAATAGTACAGTTTAGCTTCGTCTCGATGGTCCAATTTTAACACAAGATCCAATGACGTTCAAAGTGAACGATCAATTTTGGGAATTCTTATTTTCTCTTTCTTTTTTTTTTTTTTTTTTTTTTTTTACAAATTTTTGGTCGTTTATCTTATTTAACGCGTTAAACGCGAGCTACGCGTTGTCATACTTTTTTCAGGTGATCACATTTGAAATGATACAGCTGTTCGAAGTTTGAAGTAACATTTAAAGAAGTTTATAATTTTGTTATATTAAGAATAATTGAAAAAAGATGGTTAATATTTACGAAGAATATTTAATTATCGTCTCGATACAGTGTGATAGCTTAATTTCGTACAAAATATCGAAAAACGTTTCTAAAATTCTACTCGTTGAATACGGAGTGTACCGGTTATACAAGTGAAACGAAAAAATAAAAACATTGACGACGATTGTTGAAATTATAATTGAACAATATTATTTAGCCAAGATTGGTAATTTATGTCTTGTATTATCTCTCGAACAGTTGCAAGTAAAATTCCTTTCGACTAAAAGTGAAAGGAAATTAATGGAAGATGACATTAATCTGAAACTATGTTAAGTCTTATGTTATGTTAAGCCAAGGTTGTTCTGGACAACCTGTACTAGTTATTAAGGTATGCGTTAAACCAAGTATAGGTGACATTATTACAATTGTGCTGGACAATTCACTTCGAGTTTCTGTTCACGTCTGCGAACAAAGTATCACAACTATGATATACGTATACAGTATAGTATAGATGCAACGCAAATATTTCTGTACTTCGTAATTATAATATTTTGTGTTGCTTTGAAAAGTTTGATTGTCAAAATGGTAAAAAATTTTCGTGGAAATGATGCTGTATTCGAAAACACATAGATGCCTTCTACAGTAATTACTTACGATAACAAGGAACGTCTTCTTCTATTTATTTTCGTTTATAGGTATTTCCTGAAAGTTATTAAACGGAAATTGAGTATGTTTTTTTTTTAATTGCACCTTTTAAAAGTACAAGCTATTTTTTGAAAGCGAAAATGTAACGAAGAATAATCAAACACGATTGTCGGAACGTAAAAAAAAATCGGTTTGATACTTTAAACGAATAGAGTACTTATAAATATCATTATAGTTTCTTTTACTTCACTTTTCTAACTTCAGTCACTGAAATATTAATTACCTATGCATTCGTAGCGTGTAATTATTAATACGAGTAATGACGTAAACTAATAAGTGATGCAAAATCGCAATACCTTTTAACATCATACATATTAATTATACAGGAATAAGAGTTAAATAATGTACGCGTAAATAAGATTAACACATGTATGTATAGATTGACATTTAGGAATTTTTATTTCACAATTTTAATGACGCGAATCGTTTTTTTAGACTGTATTTTTGTGACAGGACGCCAATGAATCTAGTAATAATATGGTTTACAAATTTCTGAAAATATACTTTATGAAACAACGTTGGGTATGTGAAAGAACACAGGAAAAAAAAGAATTCGTTTATTAAAAATTCAAGTATCTGATCTGTCAGCCAGGCCTATTTTTATTCGGTGGTACCAACACGAATACATTATTCATTTTTCTTCGATGAAGAGAATTTAGCGCACGGTACGAGCGAAATAAATAATATTTTTAGAATAAAATATTAAGGTGTAACTCGGTTAATTTTTTTTTTTCTTCCCCATATATGTTTCAATCGATTTATGATTTTTTCTTTCTTTTCCATACAAAAATCGTTTATTTCCGTTAGTATAATTTTTTATATTTGTTTTCAATTTGTGATTCGAAACTATTTGTTTTCAATTTACTCGATAATTGTTAAGTATTGTACGAGTTAAAAATTTTTGTGTAAAAATTTTACGTTATATGCTGTTGATATTGGTACATGGTATATGGTTTTGTTAATAATTATATAAAAAATATGTGAATTCATACAGTTAACTTGAGTATTTTTATACGATTATCTGTAATGTGTGAAATAAAGCAGATATCGGGAGACTTAAAAAATGTTTAGTATCCGATCATGGATCATTAAACTGATCGATAGGTTGAAAGTTTCAATAAAATGTTTGCGTTCCTGTCATGTAGTAGCTATAATTAGGACGTTCGAGCTTGCCACGAGACTCGTGTAGAAGAGGCTTGACGATGCGAACCAATCGGCGTTACTCACGATCGACACACCTCTGTTTCATCCAGTCGCCAACAAAGGTTCAAAGAGCGGGAAATTTTCGTTCTTCGTGAGTTGTAATAAGTTCATTTCAAAATTGCTACTTTGACGTAACGTAAAGAAGGGAAATTTCATTACTATTACTATTCTTGTCACCGTTATTGCCAATAACGACATTTTTCTAAATTTCTAAATTTTACTTTGCAATTAATTTCTTCGTATTTGAAAGAAAATGTATACACAATTACACTATTGCGTGAAGTATGCTTACGAAGCAATTTAATTCGCGTCGCTGTTGATGGTGTCGTTTTCTTAAAATGAAATCTCAGTGAATTCGATCGAATCAAAGAGAAAATAAATAATTTTCTACATCGTTATTAAATATTTTACGAATCCGGAGAAAATTAATTCTTAATTAAATCTAACCAATTCTAACTAATTCTAACTAATTCTAATTAAATCAAACTTTTGAGCAAATTTTTAAAAAGTTAATAATTTAAAAAATATAAAATACGGTTTTCTCGCTATCTACGCACAAAATACTTTCTGTATCGTTTGTTTAAAGTTGCAGTTTTTTGGATTGATCGCGCTAAAATCTTGGCTTCGTTCCGAATAGTAGTAAATCGGTTAAAGACCGAGAAAAAGGAAAGAGTAAAAGTGAATCGTGGCAATGCTTTCGTATAGAAACGAGACTCATTTGTAATGCGTTTCGCAACATGCATATTCATGAAGAATAAAGAACAGATCGCATAAGATACATATTTTTATCAGAGACTTTGTAGATGTTCTCCCACTAAACGTTAGCGTTCGACTTATCGTTTCCCTTAAGTACTAAATACGAAGTTATGATGCGGTACTTACAATTAGTTGATCTATCGAGTGATAGTTTGATAATATAAAGTAACGTATATGCATTTAACAAAACTGGTAGATAAAAATATAAGCGAAAATAAATTTACTAACAAATGATAGATACATAAGTATAATAATAGAGAATATTTCCTAACACGTCCAGAAATTGAGTACGGTTACATAAGTTATTATACTTTCTGATTACATTTTTCGAATATAATCTACCTTACGAATCTGAAAATAAATTCAATGACGTGCGTTTTTCGATCGATTTGAGAAACACTGGGTGGTAGGCTTCCTTGAGATACGTTTGCGTGTCGTGTATAATGGTTTGTTCGGCGTGGTTGTGTGCCGCGTACAGGAGCGGTATAAAAATGCTTGGCGGGGGTACCGACCCGCAGAGTAGGCTTTGACACGTGTTTGAAAACACCGGAGACCGATATATTTTGCATAAGCGATCGAGTCGGAACACTTTAATCGACTGTAAATACGATTCTTCTCTTCTTTCAACTCGTCGGTGGATTAGTCAGAATTTCTCGATGACTCTGAAAACGATCAAATTTAAATTACCTTATTTTGGGAAAACGGTAAGATACAACTGAGTTTTCCATTTTAGACCATTACTAAACGGTAAACAATAATAAATATCTGTTATATGCTTCCTTATATTTATTACTTAAAAAGGATTTAGTCGAAGAAAAAAAAAAAAATGTTGAAGAAATGTTGTTCCCTGATATGTATAGTTTCATTTTCTATCGAATAGCTTTTAACCAATTATACGAATATTATGAAAAAAGGAAAAAAAAAACTGATTTCATTCGAATAAAAAGGACAACTTTTTAGCGATTTTACATTACCTGTTTCGTGTAATTCCGGAATCTAATTGAAAGTTATTAAATTTATGTAGATACAAGTATAAATATAAATATAAATATAAATATAAATACGACAGTGAGACGGTAATCAGTTTTTGTAACAAGCGATGCGATATTTCTTTATAATCGGAAAATTGTAATGGAAAAAGTAAACTTCCTTTGGAAGTTTACTGTGTTGTGTCTGTAAATTAGTAAAGATACGATCGACTAAAAGGTTGTTATTTTTTGTTGCAGGGTCTGAACGGACGGTTAGCATTTGCTATTGCAGCTGCTGCACTTGGATCATCGTTTCAACATGGGTACAACACTGGTGTCGTTAATGCACCTCAGCAGGTATTTCATAAGATATATATTGTCAGCACTTTTCTTATATATTCGTAGGGTCGATATGTACAAGCTTATTTTACGATCGCATTTATTCGGAAATTAGGTGCTAAACAAAATTTTTACTTGCCTCGAATAACTCGAATAACTAACATTTACGTTCGAATAATTAATTGTTTCCGTATAATGCCAATTTATTCCAATTTATTCGAATTTATTCTAAATTCTTTCAAGTTTTTTTTCTTATTTCTGGCATTATACAAATTTGATGTAAGTAAGTAGAATTGTTAATTAGGCGTTTGGTTATATAATATTTCTTTGTCAGTCGTCGTACGTTTTTATACATATGTATCTATGTAATTTTTACATGTTGAATTTATCTTTAAAAGCGCCATCGACGCTCCAACTTAACATCGAATATATTAAGCAACTGGAATCGCGTTTCTTCAGCATTGATTGGAAATTCAATTTTCAAATGGTTTAAATACTTGAACCATTGGATTCAGCGGTAGAATATAAACTTAAAATACAAATAATAAGATAACGGAAGCAAGAAATAATAGCATAGATGGTGTTTTACAGCTTATCGAGGAGTGGATCAGTGACCTGAAAATGAACCGTACCGGTGAAGTAACGAAGCAGTCAGAAGTTACGATGATATGGTCGATAGCCGTGTCGATATTTTGCGTAGGCGGAATGATCGGTGGTTCAATGGTGGGTTCGATAGCCGATCGTTTTGGTCGAAAGGGTGGCTTGTTACTGAACAACGCTTTGGTCCTCGCCACAGTAATTTTCGAGGGCTGCGCCAAAATTGCGAAGAGTTACGAGATGATAATCATCGGAAGATTTCTAATCGGTGTCAATGCAGGATTGAACGCTGGTATAGCGCCCATGTATCTATCTGAAATATCACCTATTCATCTACGAGGAGCCGTTGGTACGGTTTATCAACTGGTTATCACCATTTCTATTCTGGTATCACAGATTCTTGGATTAGAACAAATCTTGGGTACGGCCGAACAATGGCCGCTTCTTTTATGTCTGACGATCGTTCCTGCGATTTTTCAAGTTGTTACTCTTCCATTGTGTCCCGAGAGTCCGAAATATTTGTTGCTCAGTAAAGGAAAGGACATGGAAGCTCAAAGAGGTACATTTCCAGCGTCTAGTAATATCTATAATAATTCTTCTTCTTCTCCCCCGCAAAAATTTATATTTCGAGTTACGAAATCAACTAACGTTTACCCGATTGTTTTCAACGAACAAAGTTTCATTGTATTATTGGAGCGAAACGTTTATCGGTAACGAAACGACTGTTTATTGCAGCTTTGTCCTGGCTACGCGGTACGATCGAAGTTCACGATGAAATGGAGGAAATGAGGACGGAATATGAATCGGTAAAACTTGTGCCAAGGGTCACACTGAAAGAACTATTTGTAAATTCTGCTCTTAGAATTCCATTGATAATTGCGATTATGGTTATGTTTGCGCAACAATTGTCCGGAATAAATGCCGTGATGTTCTTTTCGACAAAGATCTTTATGATGGCACAGTTGGATAAAAATGCTGCTCAAAACGCAACGATGGGCGTTGGAGCGATGAATGTCCTTATGACTTTTATTTCTTTGATACTCGTCGAAAGAGCTGGAAGAAAAACGTTGCTGTTGATCGGGTTCACTGGAATGTTCATCGATACCGCCTTACTTGCAATTTGTCTTGCTTTTGCGGTAAGTATTACTTCTGTACATCAATTTAATATTGCAATATTGCAATATTGCAATATTGCTTTAGTTGAAAAGAAATGAAAAAAAGAAAAAAGAAAAATTCCACATTATACAGTATTAATTCGTTTTCTATCTTTTTTTTTTTTTTTTTTTTTTTTTTTTTTTTTTTTTTT
>SMSQ01025756.1:42154-59321 GCA_019453375.1 Ctenoplectra terminalis
TTTCTAAATTTTGCCGTTGCAGTTCATTGCAGTTTTTGAAAATTTTTTCAGTAAAATGCACTAATCTTTTTTTATTTATGTGCATTTAATTGTATCATTCTGTTTTATGATACGCTACAAATGACGAGGTACTCGATTCAACCGTCCATGAGAGATGTCAGAATTTCATAAATCGAAATGCTCGACGTTAAAATACGGTGAATATAGTGATTATTATAAATTGTAAATAAAAAGAAAAAGAAAAAGAAAAAGAAAAAGAAAAAAAAAGAAAAAAATCTTTCCAATTAAATATAAGTTTTTGTTTACTATTTTATTTATAGCAGTGCATACTACTGATGAATATATATTAAATGACCATATTTTGTTTACAATAGACAAAATAAGTACGCGTAGTATCTTAGATAAATATTTTAAAAGATAGTATAAAACTATTTACGTTGTTCTCGTTAATTCGATCTTACATACTGAAAACTTTTTCAGATATACCAAAGACACAAAATAACATTATAATTTCTTGATTGAATTATAATCTCATACGTGCGTGTACACACATTTTACAAGAAATTTATAATTCTCAAATATTTTTGAAATCTGTTATACGTATTATTTGAAATAACAAAATTTTCTGCGCTTCAACATGATTTGGACTGTTTATACTGTAACTAAGAGGATATAATTTACTGTTAAGCATTGCATCCCTCTTGTTAAGTTTTAGCTATTGTTATTAAATGATCTGTTTCAAAATTTCCCGATATCGTTATGACTTTCGAATTAACGAGATAGTAACAGCCTACGTAAATGCACACGTGTATATGTGTATATGTTTACTTACTTCGAGCGTGTGTCTTATGTGTATATATGTATATGTACTATATACGGCACGCATGCAAGCATGAAGAAATGTATGTGATTTTAACTGGATCGATGTATATAGTATAGAGGGTGGTTCGTTTGTTTTGACCATGGTAATCATCTCTGTTGTTTCTAACGATAGAGAAAAGTATAAAAAGAAGTTGTTTAGTTTAATGCAATGATGTTTCAAGATCATAGTTGCAACTTTTGAATAAATAAAAATTTCATTTTTTATGAAGCACTTTTTAAAAATTAAAAAAAAAAAGTGTAATCAGACGAGTTAAATCTCTCGAGCTACGTTAGATTTTTCATAACATTTTGTTCGATTTTATTCGATGGATAAGAAAATGTAAATTTCTAGGTCATCAAAAATAGTTTTAATGGCTAAAAAATTTTTCAAACCGTGATTGTAAACTCTTTTAAACTAGGCAACTTCTTCGATTTACAATTTTTTATTTTTTTATGGTATTCAAATATAAAAATAAATGAATCATTCGTGCGAGGGTATGAGTGAGTGCATGGATGCTTTGCGAAATATATTTATTATACCGTGTACTATGTATAAATATATTATGTAATATAGTACATCTATTATTACTTTACATACAGGTTGTTCCGTAAGTAGTGGATCATTTTTAAGAACGTAAATATTTGTTTGTAAAAGGTAGTACTAACAGTATAAGTTCGATCAAATAATTTGACCATTGTAGCGATGAAAGAATATTTATGTTCATGTTTCAATATATAGTATATCGGTATGCGAAATTGTTCGTCTTTAAACGGAATAAAAAAAGTAAAAAGTACGATCCGTTGGCAACTTATGAAATGACCTGTATCTAGTAGAAATTATAATTTAGATATAAGAAATGTCAAATAAATATAATTATTTCATATAAAAACATCCTAAAAAATGCTAAAGATTAATTGCCCTACGAAAAGATTGAGATATTCAATAAATAATAGATGACGCGTTGCGATGTAGAATTTTGAATCCAAAGCGAGAGTTTCATTACGACACGATATATTAACTTGTATAATTCCTTAACTGGAAACACTAAAATTTTTTTTAATCCACAAACAAAAACAAAACAAAAAAAAAAGAATTAGAAACACTTTCTGTGCACAATAGACGGTCCCGATTCGTCGTACTCTTGTTTCGAGATCCACATTTGTTGGAAGGTGCTTAAGCTTGCCAAGATCGACCCACCGATCCAGACCGAGTATTTCCTTTCTGGAGGTGCGATTATCTTGATCTTCATCGTGGATGGAGCCAGTGCCGTTATTTCTTTTTGCATCCTGTCCGCAATACCTGGATACATGGTTGTACCACCGGATAAGACTGAATTCGCGTACAAATCCTTGCGTATATCGACATCACATTTCATGATCGAATTATAGGTGGTTTCATGTATTCCGCACGATTCCATTCCAAGAAAACTTGGCTGGAACATTGCTTCTGGACATCGAAAACGTTCGTTTCCGATAGTGATCACCTAAAATCAATCTTAATTAGTTTATTAATTTAAATATTTAATCGCAACATACTGATTCTCAAACTGTGTCACGATTTAAAATTATTTCTTAATTCTTGAATCAGGATAAATGGGTAAAAAATTATACACGATTTAATTAGAATTACCTGACCGTCTGGTAATTCATAACTTTTTTCCAGGGCACTTGAACCAGCAGCCGTAGCCATCTCCTGTTGAAAGTCCAATGCAACGTAACACAGTTTTTCCTTGATATCTCGGACGATTTCGCGCTCCGCGGTTGTAGTAAAAGAATATCCTCTTTCGGTTAGAATCTTCATAAGGTAATCTGTCAAATCGCGGCCAGCCAAGTCCATGCGCAAAATTGCATGCGGTAACGCATATCCTGAACCGAAACATATTTCTCTGAGTCGGAATTTTATTTTTTATATACAAACTTTTAATCTTATCATTCTTTTAAAATACATTCCTATAAGTTTTTATTAAAACCAAATAATACATATATCGATATATCTGCGTACGTTATTTTATTAATTCAATTTTATGACACATTCTATACGTGAAAACAATTTTTACTCCAATAGCAATTTTTTCTTATTATTTTCTTCCGAATTTTTTTTACAAAAATCGTACAATTTTATGGATATTTTTCAAATAAGAAAGATTCGATAAATATTAGGTATAAAATAGTGTAACTCATTAATGAAAATATATATTCGGATCAAACGAATTGTATTATTTTCAAATATTTAGCGTGAAATGAAGTTTGAACAAAAATATGTAATTTAAAGAAACGATCGCCCTATCGAACCAAATGATAAATACACGTGTATTCGATAAGATGACACATACCCTCGTAAATCGGTACTGTGTGTGAAACTCCGTCACCGCTATCTAAAACAATGCCTGTAGTGCGTCCTGAAGCGTAAAGTGATAAAACAGCTTGTATAGCGACATACATTGCTGGAGAATTAAAAGTTTCGAACATAATTTGTGTCATCTTTTCTCGATTAGCTTTTGGGTTCAAAGGAGCTTCGGTTAAAAGTACGGGATGTTCTTCGGGAGCGATCCTTAGTTCGTTATAGAATGTATGATGCCATATCTTTTCCATATCATCCCAATTTGTTACAATGCCGTGCTCGATTGGATATTTAACCGTTAAAACACCCCTTTTGCTTTGCGCTTCGTCTCCTACATAACTATCTTTTTGTCCCATACCAACCATGATCCCCTACACGTAATTTTTTATTCTTATCAGGATAAATGAATAAGTTAGAAGCATTCGTTATTTATTTATAAATGTTGAAACAATTTCATTTTATCAATTCAAATCTGTCCAATTAAAACAATTTAATAATTATCAAGATTTTGAAATATCTTAGATTCATAAACATATTAAATTATAAGTTATGATTAATATAATTATTCCATGTATACATATACATATATATGTATATACATGAAATAAAAATAATTTTCTAGTTTGATGGATTTTTGTTAATTTAGATTTAGAGACAAATTAACATGTAACATNTTCCTTTAGCTACTCCTCTTGTTCTCGTTTGTGCGTAATTTTTCCAACCAGTTTCACGAATTCCAGGAATAGATTCCACTGGAATACCCCTGACACCTTCTTTAAAACATGTTAAACCAGGATGAACTTTTTGTATTTCCTGCTGTCTTTGATGAATTAGCTTTTTAATAATTTCCTTCTGTTTTCTTATAACAGCCGTAAATTCGGTATACACAATTTTCGCATTCAATTCGCAATGCATTAACGTTGCACCTTCATAATCTTTAATGTATCCTTGATACATAGAACGAGGTAATTTAATATCTTTACTAAAGCCTTGTTTTTTAAAATAACCAATTGCAAATTCATCCGCGAATGTAAGAAAATGTAATATGTTGTTCTTTATATGATAGTCTTTAAGCATGTTCATTAAATGTGTACCATAGCCTTTAACTTGTTCTTGACTCGTAACAGCGCAAAATACTATTTCTGTAAATCCCTGAGTGGGAAACATTCGAAAACAGATACCACCAATTGGTCGACCATCTTTTATTAAAGCTAGTGTTTTATGCTTTCTGTAAATAAACAAGTTGTTATGATGATAATTTAGAAAATAATTATAGTTTCAAAAAATGAATTCATTCTATCGTGTAGTATACTTACGGATCAAAAACTAATTGAGATATATACTCTTTCGGCATTCTTGGTAACTGATGGCTAAACACGTTATGCAATCCAATTAGCCAGAGCATTGTTTGTTTAGAAACTGGCTGTGTTAAACTGTTTCCAACTACGTGGAATTCTATAATCTTTCTGCTTTCCTCAATCTTAGCAGTTTCATCTCGTGGAACATTTGGTGGAAATACCGCGTCAGGTCCGCACATGTAATTAGGATCGTTAATAGTTGCCACAATTTCAGCAACTATCTCTTCTGGTAAATCTTCGAAAATTTCTTCATTTTTTCTTCTTTTTATATCTGAACGGCCTTCAGAATGTGATCTTTTTTCATGAATCTTCTTCATTCCAGGACTTATATTAATCGTTGTATAATTATCTTTATCATTCGGTGGAACCGTGACTTTCTCAAATTCACCTGTTCTTCTTCCTTGATTTGTTTTTGATTCCAACGCAGTTTGCAAGTAATTAGGGGGTACTTGTTTAAATTCAGGATCCCAGATTGGTGAATTGTCCGAATAAATCTCTGCTTCTAACATCGATAGGAATCTTAAATCGAATAAAAATATATCGTACCGGACCAGTTAGCGAAAGAACATAAATAAACGTAAATAAAATAGAAACAAAAATTTTTACCTACTTAGGAAAATGTGTCAAGACTATTACTCTTTTCTCCGGTGCTAATTTGTCTCGTTCGTTGTGACATTTATCAAGTAATTGCCTGGAAACTGGTTTAAAAACAGCTTGAACAAATGTTCGTCCGAAAACTAGAGATGTATCATAATGAGGTAACGAATCACAAAATGCTGGTATATGACAAAATACTAGCCAACGAGTATGATTTATTTTATACGCGGGAGCTTCTTCTGCACTAATTGTGCCTCTTCTAGCATTGAGCGGATCGAAATTCCAGTGATTCAAGCAATGCAAAAACATCTTTGCCATATCGCACATAGCTTGCATGTCTCTTTGAGGCAAATGACCATATTTATAAGCAACAAAATTCATGACTGCTTTTGCTATACTAGGTCGTTCAAAAGGTGGTTGCCCTAAAGGACCTTCTATCGTAGGTTTAGTCATCGATTGTATACATTTCCTTAAAAGTTTATATAAATAGAAATATACTTTCTTTGTATCGGGATCTTCTTCTTTTTGTAATCCTAGAAAAATATTATCTGCATCTATAACCATGCACAATAATTTGTTGATTTCTTCTTCTGACTGATTAGTTAAATGTGAAACATGGTTTTCTAATACATGAGTGCAAGTTTTACACGGATCAAAAAAATTTATAACGGGTTGTTGCGTATCATTTTTGGGAGGTTTCGTTAATAGTTGAGAATTCTTCCACCCAATACACTTGCAATCGTCAACTTTACACGCGCTATAAGTTGCAATTTTTAATATTTTTTTCATTTGTGGCAAATTTAACATCTGTTGTTTCCTTTGCTGTATTCTTTGCAGATTATTTTGTCGGCTACTTTGTTCTTGAGGTCTGACGGTATTCGATTCTCTGCTATTTCCTGCATGTTGCGACGTACTAGTTACGCATTGACCATTTTCCTCTAACGTTTGTAACGTTGGGTTACGATTTCCCTCTTCGGTTGCCATATTTTTACTAAATAAAGATTGAGATACGGATAAGATATATAAGATAACTCGTAGGTAAATTCTCAAAAAATTCTCAACACATTCTCAAGACAACAAGAAAATTAACAGTTGATATTCTTCGATTATTATATATGTACGCAATTAGAGTAAAAAATTCATGAAACAGATGTTGTATCATGTTTGTACGCGATACAAGATTCTCAACGCTTGTTTACATGACAGACGAGCAGAAATATAATTATGAAATAAAGTGAAATTATATCGATCACAGTGCCATCTATGCCACAAGTAGAAAATTAATGCTCTCCTTCATTCAACATCCAACAAGATTCTAAAGTTCTTTCTTCGTAAGTACGATCAATTTTTCATGTGTTATTTAGTTATTTTGAATGACGTGTGCGATAAAATTGATAATACTTTGTTTTTATAAATATTATTTCTATTTCTATTTTCTAATTTGAAATAATTGTTTGAATGTATAGTTTCATTCAAATTATTATTATACGTTTGAAATAGTTTTTGAAGGTTTCATGAATTTTTGAACTACATTCTACCCTGGGAACAAATGTGAATTGGTTCGTGTTAACGTAGATATCCGATCCGTGTTCGATAAGTGACGACGAGTAAAAAATTCTTCGTACTTCTTCCGTTTTCCAATATAAATCGAATCTTATAGTATTTTCTGTACAGTTTATAAGTTACTCGTATTGTTAAATTGAGAAAAAACAATCGACGACATACCTTGCATACCATACATTAACTTGGTAATTAGGATAGAATAAAACATTTTTAGAGAAATAAGTTAACCATATTTTGGGTTTAATTTCGTCCAAGTTTGGTATTCCATTGCACCAGATATATGAATATAGTTGTGCCTTTGTTAGTATGACAAATTACAACGGAGAAAGTAGTTCTTAAATATACACGTGAAGTTGGAAAAATTATGGCTACTTGGGATGGTTCTTATTCTGGACCAGACGATCAAAATTATTATGTGTATTCTGATCAAAATGTTCCTGGACCTGCAACAGGAAGCTGGACCTTTTTTCCTGATAATATAAATAATGATTATTTACAATCTAATCGTGAGTTTTATGTACAAAATGAGCCGATATTTGAGCAAAATAATCCAAGCACGTTCTATCATTCAAATACAAATGTCGTACCAAATTTGTTGGTCGCAACTAACAGTTATCATTCACGTGTAACAAATCCGATAGATAACACTCAATTATTGAGTAGTCACGAGTACTTTCCAAATATTGTTAAATCTCAACAACAATCGCAACAATATGTGACTGAAAACTCTTGGAAACACGATTATGATTCGAGTAAAAACAAGGCTAAACATAATTTCATGAAGAGAGTTAAGGAATCTACGAACGATATATCTAATCAGTCGAAGTTACACGTTACGGCTGAAGAGTTCGTACCGAATAATAAAGAATCTCACGATAAAAAGCATGAATTACAAAATACAAAATTTATCAATGGCACGGATTTTTATATCAAGGATAACAGCAAAACAACGGATAAATATTTATTTTGTAATGTAAATAAACATGACAGAAAGTACGGTAGCAAAAAAGGTTTTAATTATAAACCCAAAGAAGGGCAGCAAGATCAATTCTACAAAAGAAATACGCATGCAAATTCCTATCAGCAACAAGGCAAAACTTCGCATAAATTTCAAGGTAATAAGTATTTTACCAATAAATATTATTCGGGTAAATCGCAAATAAATGTAGCAAGCGTGAATGACGATGCATCGGGTAAACAGACAATGGATAACGTTACTTATAATAGTCAATCGTCCTCGAGTATGGACGTAAAGACAAATAAAAGTAAGAACTTATCGAACGAGGATAGCGGTCAAAAAACTAGTGTCGCTAACGATAACAATATACAAAGCGATGGTGTACAACAATCTAGCGATCAGGTCAAAGAATCTACTTACTATAACTCTGGTTTGAAACAGTCTTATAGTAATTATAAAAATATAAAGAAATATCAATATAACGGTAGATATAATAAAGAGGAAAATTCTTTTAAAGAAAGGCGACGTCGTTATCAAGGGTACAATAGAGAAAATTACAGTAAAGACGATAAATTTAAAGATACGGATCAAACATGCGGTAACGGAGAATTTAATGAATGTAAAGAATATTCTAATGAAAAAACTGGACTAAAAGCAAAGGAAACGAGAGAAAAAAGGTACAATTATCAAGGATATAGTGGACTTAAAGAACACAACAAGGAAAGTAAAACTGAAAGTTTTAAGGAAAAAGATAAAAGTAAAAATCACGCGTTTGAAACTAAAGAGAAAGGAAACGAACATTGGAGAAATAAAAAAGAAATCGGCGAAAGAAATTGTATCCAAAAGTCAGAACAAAATAAAAAATCATCAGTTGGTACGTGTGTAAGATAATATTTCAATAAACCAGGCGCTACTTCGATGCGATAATAATGTAATATCATTATTTTGTTACGTAGATGATGACGCGAGTCAAAGAGAAAGATTAACGGATCAACTGAATAAGGGACAATTAGAATGTTTAGTATGTTGCGAATATATTAAACAGAATGATTATATTTGGTCGTGTTCTAATTGTTATCATGTTTTACACTTAAAATGTATTAAAAAGTGGGCAAAATCATCGCAAGCAGGTAAATAATTAATGTTATCATTTTATATTTTTGTATTTTGTATTGTATTGTATTTTGTACTGTTTAATTGTATTGTTTTAGAAAATGGTTGGAGATGTCCAGCGTGTCAAAATGTAAATTTAATAATTCCTGAGGACTATTTTTGCTTTTGTGGCAAAACAAGAGCACCCGAATGGAATCGTAGAGACGTTGCGCATTCTTGTGGTGAAATTTGTGGTAGAACGTTATCAAAAAATCATTGTCCTCATAAGTGCACTCTTTTATGTCATCCAGGACCTTGTCCACAATGTACAGCAATGGTAACAAAGTGCTGTGGTTGTGGTAAAACTTCCCAACCGGGACAATGTAGTACTCATAAGTGGTTGCTATGCGACTCTACATGTGGTAAGAATTTAAATTGTGATAAACATAAATGTGAAAGTAAATGCCACCATGGAGAATGTGCAAATTGTGAAAAAACAATAACACAAGGTATATCATTTATATAGAACAACAATAATAAATGTAGGTATTACATTCAATTGCTACAATGAATTTATTTTTAGAATGTTATTGCGGTAAAAGTACAAGGGAAGTAACATGTCAGAGTAATATTTCGTTCGCGTATTCTTGTGAAACTGTTTGTAATAAATTATTAGATTGTGGTAATCATACTTGTACGAAGTTGTGTCACGCAGATGCTTGCGAACCTTGTTCTTTAACTCCTGAGAAAATTACAACCTGCTGTTGTGGACAAACACCATTAACAGATAAAAGACAAACTTGCTTAGATACAATTCCTATCTGTGACAAAATATGTTCGAAAAATTTAAAATGTGGACAACCTAGTGAGTATTTCGAAGTGGAGATGTAACACTTGTTTGATAAAATATCATAGAAAATTATAATTATAATATAATATATTATATTATATTATCTGCAGACAATCCTCACAAGTGTAAAGCAAAGTGCCATCAAGGAGATTGTCCTGTTTGTGATTTAACAACCGATGTTAAATGCCGTTGCGGAAACATGGACAGAGAGATAGCTTGTAAGGATTTAACGTCAAAAGCTGATGATGCACGATGTGAAAAGAGATGTACGAAGAAAAGGTCATGCGGCAAGCACAAATGTAATCAACTGTGTTGTATAGAGATAGAACATATTTGTCCATTAATTTGTTCTAAAACTTTAAGCTGCGGTAGGCATAAATGCAAACAAAGTTGTCACAAAGGTATTAAACTATATTAATTATAGAAAGGACTATCGAGATGTATACTATCGGATCATGTTTTAATTATTATTGTGTATTTAATATAATGTAAAATTGCAATAACATAAAGTATTGTGTTAACATAATAATAGGAAGATGTCAATCTTGTTGGCGTAGCAGTTTCGATGAATTATACTGCGAATGTGGAACTTCTGTGATATATCCTCCTGTTCCCTGTGGTACAAGAAGACCTACTTGCGACAGACCTTGTTCTCGTCAGCACACTTGTGGACACGAAGTATTGCACAATTGTCATAGTGAACAAACATGTCCTCCTTGCACTGTTCTGACTCAAAGGTGGTGTCATGGCAAACATGAGCTACGGAAAGCTGTACCATGTTACGTTAACGAAATTTCATGCGGTTTACCATGTAATAAGCCTATATCTTGTGGTCGACACAAGTGTATTACTATTTGCCATTCCGGACCGTGTGAAAGACCGGGTCAACAATGTACTCAACCTTGTACTACTCCAAGGGAAATTTGCGGACATATTTGTGGTGCTCCGTGTCACGAGGGTAAATGTCCAGATACTCCGTGCAAGGAAATGGTTAAGGTAATTCATCGTATTTGTTTTTAGAATAAAATTCATAAATTAATAGTATGCAAGATTTTTATAATTAAATTAAAAATTTATATTAAATTATTTTACTAATAGAAATCATCTTATGCAGGTGACATGTCAATGCGGACACAGGTCTACGTCTCGCGTTTGTGCTGAAAATTCCAAAGAATATCAGAGAATAGCAAGCAGTATATTAGCCAGTAAGATGGCTGATATGCAACTAGGTCATTCTATTAATTTGGAAGAAGTTTTTGGTCAAGGAGCAAAGAAGCAGAATCAGTTAAAAACTTTAGAATGCAACGATGAGTGTAAAATAATTGAACGAAATAGACGATTGGCATTAGGTTTGCAAATTGTGAATCCAGATTTAAGTGGAAAACTAATGCCTAGATACAGTGATTTTATGAAACAATGGGCTAAGAAAGATCCACATTTTTGTCAAATGGTTCATGAAAAATTAACGGAATTGGTCCAATTAGCAAAAACCTCTAAACAAAAATCACGCAGTTATTCTTTTGATAGTATGAACAAAGATAAACGACACTTCGTTCACGAGTCTTGTGAACATTTCGGTTGTGAAAGTCAAGCATACGATCAAGAGCCGAAAAGAAACGTTGTTGCAACTGCTGTAAAAGATAAGGTAATGCCTTTTTGTTTTTTAACCAGTTGTGTTAATCATTCAAATTCAATTTTTTTATTTTGTATCACAATTTATTACAGTGTTGGTTACCTAGCTATAGTTTATTAGAGATTGTACAACGAGAAAACGGCCAGAGAAAAGTTCCAGGTCCAATGTTAAATACTTCGAAAACTAATGGATGTGTAAAGTAATTATGGAGTTTATATATTACTTTCTAATGTGTATTTTTATAGGATCTTTTATATTTATCTTAAATACTTCATATTTTTTTTCTTTTCAGGACAATATTATCACTGCCTCCTAGAAAAATCCAAAAACCAGAAACACTGTCTAACATAAAAACATCAGAACCAGAAATAGATTATTTTGATTATCAAGGTTAAGATCACTATCTCTGTATTGTATAAACTATAAACAGTCTAAATTATGAAATTAACATCATAATTGAGAAAAATATTGTTAAATATGATGAATTGATTAAACATTTTAATAATACTTATTCTTTATAAAACGTAGACTCCAGAATGGTATTACTGTTTAAATAACTCTTGAATGTTAGCGTACTGAAATCGTATAAAAATTGCGATACTATAAAATAACAATAGAGACTACTTTATTTCAAACTTTATTATATAATTTTTGTTTGAATTAGTTTAAATATGATCATTTGTTAATTAATTAACATTGCTATACTTAAAATAATAGTAAAACTAAAGGATGTAGCAAAATTAGTGGATTTCTAATGGAGGGAAAAAAAGAAGAAAAGAAACAAATTATTCTACACGGTTTATGATACTACGGGTTTACTAGTAACATTGTTAAGGTACGTTCGAAATGTAAATGAAAATAAAATAAAAAAAGCAAAAAGCAAAAAGCATTTGCCGATTTCTGACTTTTATTTTCGTTCATAATTTTTTTTTTTTCAAACAAAGTACCGTAATTACATTTATATAAATAATTATAGCGATTTTATAATGATCTTATAGATACAATCTTGTTACTATTAGAAATTATGTTTTTAAGAATGATTGTTCAAAATGCAATGGCAAAAACTTTTGATAAAAGTTGGTACTATGTTTGGTTTCGCTGATGTTAACTAACGGAAAAGCATCATTTGTATAAAGGTATATACTTGTAGCATACATGATTTATTAAAAATTCTTGTTTTATTCTACGGTAATCATAATTTTTTATCTTCATATGTTATCCAAATTTTGGTAAAAACACAATTTTATATTTAAATACATAATTATACATAAGATTTATTATGTTTAATCAAATTTTCCAAGAAGTTAGTTATAAAGAATATATAATTTAGTTCAATCAGCTTAGATCACTATTGTTAGTAGATTATTATTACGCGACACTTTTATTCAATTTTGTGAACATAACAGCATAGGTTTTTTCTTTTTTTTTTTTTCTTTTTCCAAATAATCTGACCATTATCAATAAAAATAATGGTTTATTGTGCGCTACCATCACCAATAGCATCCATCAGTTCGGTTAAAACGATATTTATTATTTTATGTTTAATTCTATATAAATATCCATTTATATTAATAATTTTAAAGGATTTATTCACAATAGTCAATCTTTATAAACATTTAATGTAAATAACACAAATATTTGGCACATTGAACAATGATCTAATATATGTATTTGTTTTCTAAACGGTAAGACCTTTCATGCTTGTGTAAGTATAACTGTTTTTCGTATTTTACAATAGTGTATACTAATCATTTGAAAACATTTGATTCTTAAAACTTAGGTTAGTTTGTAATGTATAATAGAGACTATAAAATAAAATATGTACAACAAAATATATTTTGGACCTAATGTTTCACATATCAAAATACATTCACCCACATATATGTGTGTGTATATGTTTTATATATATATAAAATACTGTATTATTTTTATCAAGATGGCACAAGGCATCTTTTTGAAAAATAGCTTCAACATTTCATAGCCGACGCATTAAAGTTACTGAACATTTGAAAATATATTAATACCATAACATATGAATTTTGTTTAATTCAAGAATAAATGAACACATATATTAAAAGAGTTTACGAAAAATTAAAAAAATAAATATAGTATAACATATTTTTGTACTAACGAGTAATTAAAATTTTTCAGTCTCTTATCTGATAGGGTAGTTTGTTACATTTTTAAATACTCGACACTTACATAAGCCCAAAACGGCCAGCTATTCTAAACACAAATTGTATATCACATGTAGGATCACAACACTGTTACGATTTGCATTTGCAGATAGATTGATTATACATCAGTTATAAAGAATTTTTGTTGAACATTCAATAGTAGGGCACTTCAAACTTGAACTGGTATTATTACTACTAGTTATCAATTGGTGCAGTAGATGTAGAGTAAAAACTTCTTACTTATCAGTGATTTACCTACTATTACAATATTCTTTTTTTTTTTTTTTTTTTCTTTTTTTTTCTTTTTTTTATATATATATATATACAGATTTTAGATTTTCTTTTAGGAAACAGTAGCTCTTTTGTAAAGATTCATTATTCTATTACAATACAAAACATTTTCATCTTTGGTTCGAACGGAAGAAACTTAAGGCATTATCAAAATAATGTATTTGAAAACTAATCTAATTTAAAAAAATAGAAACATTTTTCAATCAAAATATATTCTTTAGAAGAATATCTCCTGTGTAAAATTTCCTTAAAAATGTAATATATATATTCTTATATTATATAAGTTGTTAGAACACGTTCATGTTTGGAGCAACATATTGACCTATTGCTATATTCATTTGAATAACATTTTACTATTCTGTTATAAATAAATTTATGGTATTATTCTATTATATGTTTTCTAACGAAGTTTAAGTACAAAGGAAGAAAAATGTTTACACTTTACATCGAATCGATTGAAATAAAATTCTTTTTTGTAACAATAATAAATAAGATTTCGCTATCTAATTGTACTGAATCAATCGTATTGGACGTACAAAAATTTGAATAATCGTAAAATAATAATACAAGTACATTTCTATGAGATGTGAAATATAAACTCAAGTAAAATATAAAGTTTCAAAGATACTAATTTTGGCATTTCAAATAGTTGATTCTTGACTTAAGAATATATTGCTTTATATATAAGGATTATTACCTCTTTTCATATGTATGTTATAATTACGATAACTGCTTAAATATTGGTGTCGTGGACTTCCTGATGGTTGTTTGGTAATACGCGTCATTGCCCAACCCATAATCAGTTCTAAACTTCTACACAACGTTTGATACATGAACCAGGGCCATGGTCTAGGATATTGCGTGATAATTGGCTGTGAACCATATTTCACAGTCTCAGCCAGAAGTCCTAAATTAAAAAAAAAAAAAATTTGTCTTTTTAAAATAATATTATCCTACACAAATTTATTGTATAATAAACTTAAATAGTAACAATTCTGTATCTCATATCAAATTACCATACGGTCCGAAGATACGTGCCACGTCTGTAACGCATAAAATAATTCCTAAAATTGCAGTTGCACATGTTATGTTCAATATTTTTCGAATTTGCGATCTTCTAACTGCCGCTGTATTTGCCTCCAACATATGTAAAGGAGTATCGGATTTAGTTCGATTTACATATGCAATGTGGTTTAGTATTGAATGAAGCGTAAAATCATTATTCTGAAAATAAATGTTCAAGTATGCACAATAGTGAAATAGAAATTTGTCGGAATAAAAAGAAACTCTTGAAACAGGTATTAAAATAAGTTAAAAGTACCGCAACTGTCCCATCGGCTTTAGTATTTTCAGTAAGCAAATTAGTTTCGACAGTTATATCTTCAACGTCTTCGTTCTCTTTTTCATTTTTCCAAGATAAATTTTTCTTTCGTGATTTTCCATCATCATCTTTATTTTTATTTTTTTCTGCCATTAGAGCCGCCTTTTCACTACAGTCAGGTTGATCCGAATCAGATTCTGATTTTTCTTGTATTTCCATTTTTTCAGGAATTATGTTACGACCGTGAGTCGGACTTCTACTCAAGCTTCTTATACTAATATCACTACTTCGACGATTTAAATCCAATGGTTTAATTTGAATAAGTTCTGAATTACGACGAAAAGAAATATTTGAATTTCTACGTAGTTCGCATATGCGAGTAAAACCACTAACATCCGAATTACGTCTTGAACCTGCAATGTAATATATAGATTATAAACAATGGACAAAAAGAATTTTATGATTTTAATTTTCTTAATATTAGTATGTTTACATTAAGACTAATTATTTTTCTACCTATGGGGCTTAGGTCCATGACTTTTGGTAATTTGTAATGTTCATTCGGTGGTAACATTCGTTTAGGTGTTCTGTTTCCAAAGTCGCTATTCCTTTTCAATTTGGCAGCAAATTGAGAACTTCTATTCTTTTCATGCGAAAAATCAGAACATCGCCTTAAATCTCTAACACTTCCTAAAGGTGTTACATTTTCAGAATATCTACGAGACATTCTGTCTGGGGATCGTCTTCTATCAATTTCGGGAGAATGTTTAGGGCTAAAGTCAGAATTTCGTCGCGATTTCGGTGTAGAATCATCTTCTTCGTTTATAAATCTAACACTACATTCTGAATTTCTACGAGAAGATTTAGACGCACCGCTATTTCGTCTACTAGCTACGGAACTTCGACGACTCGGGCTTGATACTGTTATTATAGGTACATTAGCTGTTGATGGCGTAGGTGTCGGAGGTCTAACATATACCTCTGGTACCGTTGATATGGTAATTGTTTTCTCTTCTTGGGATGATATACTTTTACAAGGAGATTTATCACATTCTTTTTGAACTGGCTCCTCTTTTTTGGATATTTTCATAAATCGATCTGCAAGCATTAAAATAAAATGAAAAAATTTTTTAACATCTTAGCTTGTATAACTATATTTTTCGTTCTTTCACCTTCAGAATTTTTGTCCGAATCATTTATGAAAGTTGTAGGTTCTGTTATTCCTGCATCTTTAACTTTAGGATTGAGCAAAGTAGGTACTAAGGCGGCAGCAACGGATGATGCTAAGTTATTATAAGGAGCTAACATTGCCAGTTGCATGATACCTAAAATAGTATTTAACGCATAATAACACATAATATTGCTTTGTCGATGACACTATTTAAATAGTTGTATGTACAATGTCTTTGATGCTATTTCAAATTAAAAATAGATTAAAATTAGCTTATAAGAACCAACCTTTCTGATGTGCGTTGCAACTATCTCTCATTAACATACTACTTGGTACTGTTTGTAATAAATGAATTATCTTATACCCTGCGTGTAGGAATGTTAAGTATAAAAGAATACTCCAGATAAGAAATACTGTTTGGACCACGTATTTTATCATATAACAGTTATGAGAGGTAAGAGCAATGTCACTTGCGATTATAAAAAAAAAATGTCCTGTTATGATTAAACTGAGACAAGATTCTTTCTGAATTTTTTCTGGTCCAAACTTAAGCTGAAAATTTATTTTATCGTGCATTAGATTGTTCTTATTTAATATTCAAATTTTTTGCAACTTTTTTAAATTACCTGAGTTAATTGCAAAAAAGTCAGTTGTATAAGACTAAAAGCAGATGTTACACATGGAAATCCAATATCCCACACTATGGATCCAATAATTTTTGGCATGATATCTTTAAGATTATACGGGTCTATAAACAGACATACTGCTCTTGATGCTCCAAGTATACATAAAAACATATTAATCGTAGTCATAAAAGGCCGACTTGATATAAAAGATCTGAAAAAGAATATACGTATACAATACGTTCCCATACCTTTATAACTTTGTATTTATATAGTAAGATATAATCTTGTATATACCTTAAATGTAAAATAGATAAAAATGTGTAAAATG
>SMSQ01025757.1:0-71116 GCA_019453375.1 Ctenoplectra terminalis
TTAAACAAAGTGAATCATAGATGCTTCTGAAATATGCGACTCAAATCGTTCCCAGAAAGTTTCAAAAAAATACAGTGTCCCCAAAACGAAGTTCAACAAATAAAATTCCAAGCCGATATCATACGTCAGCAATTAGTAAACTCGCGTACGCGTTCCAGAAACATTCTATTTCGCGATGCGTGCTTCAGCCAAGTTAGCTCCGGAGACTAAATTAGATTAACGACGCATTGACAAATCGCATCGCTTTCCCTATTAACTCGTTCCCTATTATGCTCGTTCGAGTCTCTCGCACGGTGCCAGGTTATCACGCGGAATTGAGATTTCCCGTGACCGTTTGCATTTCTAACTGCACTCTATGCAAATATCGGGGCTAGTCGCGTGTCGTTTCAGATATCAGGCTTAAACCATTGTGTGTTAATTTGCAACGGACCGTACAAGTGTCTGTGTTTATTAGCCACGGAACTTATCAGCAGTAATGTTGCGCGACGATTGTAACTTCCTAGCTTATTTCGAACCCTCGCCGTGTTCCCGTTTCCTTTTTCTTCTTCCTTGCTTACTTTTTTCCCATCGTCGACCCGATAAGAAGCCAACGCTCGATCACCGTAATAACGCGGGTTCGCGTATCGTGCGTTTTTTCTGCGCCAGATCAATTTGCAGTCCGCCTGCTGGTTCCACGATTCAGGCGAGGAAAAGAGCTGCGCAAAAAGCTGGTTACACTTACCACCGATCGATATTCACGCTAAATACTAGCCCGAGGTCCGCTCCGTTGAAAAGTCTCCATTTTTTCTTTTTTCTTTTTTTTTTTCACTCGTTTCAACTAACTTCGATAGGATTACCGTGAAGGAGCTAAGTTCCAGCACCGATTATCCCTAAATCAGCAGTTTCTAAATTGACCGGCTGAAAAAGCTGCACAAGTAGGAGGTGACTCTGGTATTTTTGCTGGCCGAAATATTTATTTCCGCCTGCCGTGGACCTCGAGCGGAAAATTTTGTGAGTCACGTTTAGAATTTCTTTTCTCTTTCCTTTTTTTGTGGAGGTATGAGATGGTTTAGAAATTGTCGCGGATTACTTTGTGAATATATTTGCGAAATAATTGTGCAATATTTGCTTAATCTGCATCTATAGGTTTGCAATATGTTTCAGAATTAATATTCTATGTTAATAATATTAATATTAATAACATTATTATTATTATTTTATTCTGTTTTTACTCTATATTTTATTAACACTTATTAACACATATAACATTTATTTGTTCTATATTTTAATTATATAAATATAATTAAAAATAATTAATATAGATATATTAATTCTAAATCATATTGCAAACCTGTAAGTGCAGATTAGACAAATATTGCACAATTATTTCGCAAATAAGCTGCGAAATTTCCACAAAGTAAGCTGCGACAATTTCTAAATCATCTCATACCTTCACGAAAAAAGAAAAAAAAAGAAATTCTAAATTATTATATAGATATAAAAGTAATTACATATTAAATGAACATTATAATATTATAATATTAATCTAAAGAAAAATCTAAAAATTTAATATTCAAGTAGAAAACAATTAGTATGCGTCAAACCCCACTTTATTAGTTATGAGTTAACCCTTATACACTCCTCGGGTAAAAATTTATCCATTTTCTGTTCCTGAATAGTGCAAAGTGTTTAATTTCTTTCGGATTGTACTGTAATTTGATATATTAGGTACTTGAAAGTTGGTGCGGTTTTTTTCTCAGAAGCAAATTCAAATTGAATTTTTTGTAGCATTTTGCAGAAATAATATAACGATAATTGTATCGCTAGAAGGTATACGCTGTTTGAATTTTTCATTCGATTCAATGTTCCGTTGTCTATCCAAAGTGTAAACTGGTAAACGAAGTGTTAAAAATTTATGCTTTCATACTTTATGAATTTAACGTTGGGAATGCAGCAGCAACTGTAGGAAAACGCATTTGTAATGTTTGTTGGGAATATTTTGTTACCGAAAAGAAAATATAGAAAAATGATTCGAGTTCATTCCAAGCTCGTGAAAATTCAAAATAATAACGAGATTAAAACAGCGGTTAATTAATCTTTTACAGTCGAAGCTCAAGATTTTTATACCAATGGAGTGTATGAGTTTAAAGAAAATTTAACGATTATTAAATAAAATTATATTTCAAGAAAGTTCAGATTCCTTAAATCTTATACCATAAATTCGCACCAACTTTTTCCGGTACCTGATATTTTGTTCAAAATATGAAGTTACGAGTGATAAACAACTTGTTGACATTTTCTCTATGATATATATATATAATATATAATATATAAGAAATACACAAATTAATTATATAAGAAATTAACATCATTGTTTAACTATTCCTGAGGAGCATATGAAAGTTAAATGACAGACATTTTTTTTGTTCATGTTGCTCGAGAACATAGAAAAATTAAAATTGCCACGAGCAATGTTAGATTTAATTTTAGTTGAATGCATCCTTTCAAGAAGCTATTTCAATTTCCATTAAACTTGGAGTTAAACGACTTTTCTGTGCGTGAGTAATGTAAACGAAAGATTTTAAACTTCTCGCGATCAATCTAAAGTGCTAAGGGAAGTGAATATCTTATAGGAGATGGAATACACACATTGGTTAACGCGTAACATTTTTTCTTTTTTTTTGGTTAAGTAAAAGTTTAAGTCAAATATTTGGTTTTGTCAGACACACTGAAATATTCCATCCATTTGGTGTAATTTTTAAGAGAGGGAATGATTTTTAATATCCGTGTAAAGATTCTTCGCGTATCTTGCAAACAATATCCTAATCTGTAAAATGTCTTTGTTTCATGAAATGTCTTGTGTTTGATAAGTTTATAGACAGCTGTATAAGTTTACTGTTTAATTAAACGAGTCTATGACGTCAACTTGTAAGCGAAAGCTTTGAGTCACAAAATATGAGTTACCGAAACTCACAAAAATAAGATTGGGTCGAAAATAAAGTTGTGAATTAATTTGAAATTTAACCCTTTCACAGTTACACTACACATTCGTATCCCATAAAAGCAATTTTTTTTTATTTTGAAATATTTCAGACTTACAAAATATACGATATTAAAGAAGTCAATGCAAAGATTAAAGACATTAAATGTGATAAAGGAACTTTTAAAAGCATAGTATTTATGTTGATGACACAGCTATAATAATAACAATTAAATAATAAAATCATAAATTACATTTTGTTAAATACATTTTTATATATATTATTTATGATTTTTATGCTGACTTTTATGCTGAAAGTTAAAGGCGCAAAATTACACAGAATTCACGTAATATGCAAAAATATACAAATTCCAGTGATTTCTATAATGTCTGGTAGGTGAAATAATTTTCTAAAATTTGTAAAAATCTAATTTTCTAAAAAATATAAATATAGGGTAAGTCCGTGACAGTTCGATCACCGGGAGAGATGGCCCAGTATTAATATCTTAAAATAAAACAAATAGATCGGCATATTATTATCTTTATACTGACAATTGTTGCACAACCGTATACATATTATAAATTACATTTAAAGTTTTGTGCAAACTAGAAAGTATGACAAAAAAGAAGTATTTCGAAACCTTCGCAAACCAGAATTGTATTAAATGTGTAAGGTATGGACGTTGTTTCACGATGGATGCTCTAAGCGTAGGAACATTTCTGATTTATATGCAAAATTGAAGAAAAAACAATATATATGAACTAATTTTCTCTTGTATTACGTTTTGTATAACATTTTTTGGTATTTTTAAAGGACGGTCTCACCCGTAATTGGTTGACCATTTGCAATATTGATATTTCTTGATTAAAAACAGAAATAAATATTTTAATATATTGTGAAATATGATTCGTATATATTCTAAATTACTTATACGCTGCTTTAATTTGCACAAAACAGTAAAAATGTAAAAAACTAACAATGCAATTGTTTTTTTCCAATTAATGGTCCCGGACTAACCCTACAGATTTTTTTCTTTTTTTACCAGTACACAATTTTAAATTTTTAAATTAAGTATTCGAATATATCACGTACCTAAATAAATGTTATTTTTTTATTAGTTGATTTGTCAGTACAAAGTCTATGTAGTTAACTCATATTGAGAAAACAAACCAATAAGTATAATATTCATCTATATTAATATTTAGGTTTCAAGTTATATGTTACATACAATAAATTTATAATTATTTTGTATGAAAACGACATTTGTTATTGTATAAATTGATATAAATTAAACCGTACCAGATATGTTATACAACTTATTTCTTCTTAGTAAAAATATTAAAAAATTTCTAAAATTTTTAAAACAATGAACATTGAAAATTATATTCTTATTGTATTTTTTCTTATAGCTCCTCTTATACCTCCGCAAACGAGAATTGTATTAAATGTCTAAGATATGAACGTTGTTTCACGATAGATGCTCTAAGCATAGCAACATCTGTAATTTATGCGGAAAATTTAAGATAAAACAACATTTAACTAAGTTTCTCTTATATTATCTAATATTCTCTTATATTAATCATAACTAATACTCTCTCATATTTATTTTTATATTATATGTTTTGGTATTTTTAACGGGTGGACGGTTTAACTCCATTTGCAATATTGAGTGAAACCGTCCATTTGCAATGCTGATATTTTTTGATTAAAAAAAGAAATACTTTAATGTATCGCAAAATATGATTTATACACGTTCTAAATTACTCATTCGCTGCTTTAATTTTCCCGAAACAACAAAAATAACAAACATAAACAACCAATGCAATGGCTTCTTTCAAAAAAATGATCCAACTATCCCAGACTTACCCTAAAACATAAAAATCCGCAATCTACCTATGATTGTATAGATATACAAATGTATCGCTTTTTCTACTGAAAACTATGTCGCGTTTGTAAGGGTGGAATCAGGATTCGAGCGGTAAGTCAAGAATAAGCCTGCGGACGTTTTTAATGCTTCGTTTAATTGTACCTGCGTTCGCGCTGAAGGCGACCACGATAATGTCCTTTCCTGGACTATCTGGGAGTCGCGAGGACGTTCCTGCCAGTATGCCTGCCTTAGTTTTATTACCCTAGGTTCCAAGGAATTTCCCTTAAGTGGGGAAGCGCCTTGACGAAATGCACATGGCCTACTTCAACCGTTCGTCTTCGCAATTTTCTGTCGTACTGAGAGCCGATCTCTCGGAATTGTAAACTAAGATTTTGTTTAGGCGTCGAGTGCGATACGGGACTGCGTCGAGGTAGTTAAGACACAGGCCAGATGGTGGGTCATAAAATTGGGAAAATTCCCATCGCGGGCGAAAATTGTGCCTGCAGTCAGTCACAGCCGAAACACAATCCGATACACACGCTTTCCTTTTTAACGTAGTTTTATATATTTCCAACCGCTCCGCCTTTAGCTGAGTTTAGAGATTCCTACATTTTCTAACACGTTGAATATGCAAATATCAATTTCCGAGCAGTTTTTTGATATTTCTATCAATAAGCGACTTCACGCCGCACGGGGAAGTGCGACGATGTCTCACGTATTAATTTTAAGTCGGACAAGCCAGAACTACGCACGCGAGACATGGATAAACTCGCTCCATTCTTTATTCGCGTTTGATAACAGTTTTGCACTCGGTCATCGTAATGTCGTTTTCGCGTATCAACGGTTAGACCGGTATCTCTGACGGAAACTAATTTGCACGTAACTGCGAGCTGGTCTTATCGAAGCACGAGGGAGAAGTAAAAGGCCGATTACGCTTGTTTGAAACTGATACCATAATACGGAGTGCATCTGCGTAGCGCAATGTATTATTCAAGACCGTTTCTTTTTTTAGCTCAAATGAAAGTAATATGCCTATCGTAAAGTTGACTGATCGAGCACCAGTGAGGAAAAAGGGCCACTCTATGAAAAGGATGTAAGAGAGTATCTCGATAAAACACGACGACACGTAAAATGCAAGGACTGGTACGAGATCGTTCTATGAATTTATACATACGATAGAAATAAACGTTACACTTTTCCAGTAGGAATCAGAATTTTGTTGACCTGTTCTGTTTGTTCTATTTGAAAACTAAATGGATTTAATTCATCTCGATGGTTGTGGTTTAGAATGTACAAAAAGATTAAAAAAGAGAATAATTGTTGGACACGTATTTACTTTTGCGGAACGATTTAATCGATTGACAGAAATATTACAGGATTCTTGTAAAATATCCCGCCAATTTCGATTCAATTTTATTCAAATTTGTATTTTCTTATAATTTATTTACATTTATATCATCGTACTATGTTTCGCTATAATAATCGTGTTAACCCTCTATAAGCCGAATTTTGTCTGCTTATTGGAGAAAAAATTACGATTGGTTACAGTTTTTCGCTTTGATGTGAAAATGTTTTAACTAATAATTACTGTAGATGGATCGTGGTGTCGCTACAGTGATGCAGTAATCAAATTTAACACTAGAACTACCAAAGTGATCAAAATGACCCATTCGTAATTTTTTACAGCAATTTTATAAATTTGTTATGGCATTTCAGAGGCAATTTTCCATGATTTTTTGATAAAAATGTAGACAAAGCTTTGTATCCCTTCCATTGCGTATTTTTTTATATACCTTTCATTATGATTTCCTCGGTAGAAATAAGTATACTTTACTCGTCGGTAGTTCTAGTGTTAATAGTGCAGTGATAATTAAACAAAATTAATTTTTCAAAATATAGATACATCAGTTTGTAACTTTTAAATCACACGGTCCCATAGAGAGTTAAATGAACCTAACAATTATCCATAATTAAATGCACAAACTGAACAAACATTGATCTCTTCGCCAAACAATTTTTGAAGCTCTAATCTTATCATTAGTGCACTGAAAATGACGTCGACTGTGGGGAAACAACAATGTGAATTCAGATACGATACTTCAAAAGACTGTTCTGAATTTCGATTAATTGCGGGAACGTTCTGCCCGTGTATTGGTTACCACCAATTCATTGTCGATCGCGTGCTATTTCTGTTGTTGCTAATTATCGCTCATTGTCAGTCGCCGATAATTATGTTTAAACCATCCCTTTCATTAGTATCGAAACGCTTATTTAGTTAGATCAATAAGTGTCACGGTAAATTTGCACTTTTCCGTAATTACAATTCGTTCGTTTGATACCAATGAACCACTTTTATTCGATGTCAAACGACGATCTACAAAAGGAGCGAAAACCTTTATAAATATTTTCATCGCGTTTCGCGATAAAATAAATTTTTCTGTTTCCAATTCAACAGCTCGTGTTTGACTTCAGTTCGTTGGTCGAAACAAACGAGCGTTCGTGCAAACAATATTTTCGGTATCTGTTAACGGACAAATTTTTCGTGTTTTTAAATATTTTTATAATTGCTGTGGTTCGTTTCATCAAATTTAAGCTCACAATCTTTTCTACGATTCCGTGACCATTCATTTCGGTAACCGTTCCTTTATCGTTCGACGGTCGTCGAAATGGCGCGAAAACGTAAGGTAGTTCCAAAAAAATTGCCCAAGAAGAAATTACAAAGATTCTGGCCGATGAAAATTGCTGCGTTGATCGTGTCCGCTATACAAGATCTTCGCGAGACAAAAGGATCTACGCCTAGCAAGATTATAGGTTATATCAGTTACGCATCTAACATGGCTGACGGACAGGTTAAGCGACAAGTGAGTGATTGAAAAATAATAATCGTGGTTTCGAAACAGCTCGAAACGCGATTTCGTAATTCCGATACAATTTTAAATTGTAAGCTTTATTGTTCCTCCTTGAATCAGGATTATTTGAATAATGTATCACGGGATGGATAAATGCTGTATCGCAGAGTGTTACGACCGCCTGTTATGCTCTATACATATATTTTACCTTACATGGCAGAATTGGAAGAGGCTGCCCGAATTTCTCTACCATAAATTTGAATTTAATTCATTCTACGAAATTGAATACGTTTCAGGACTCACAACCGAGAAGGAGACGGAACACTAATCACGCTGTTTCATAATTTACCGTTTAGTTTCTCCCGGCACATGACATACATAAGTGCATCTCAGTAATCGTGTCATTTTGTACAGGTTGGTTCGTAACTTGTGATACGATCGAAAAAAGAAACGAATACAAATTTTTCATTGCATATTTCTTTTTCGAGAAAATAAATTCTCAAGCTTTAAATAAGACTCGATTTCTGAAATTTCGTGGTAGATTAATATTTTTCCTCATGCTTGTGTTTATAAATATTTCTGATGTCATGAGCTACGTTTAAATTTTTATTGCTTAATTGGAAATGTTTTTCATAATGTCCGGTACACAGTTGTACTCATTTTATTAAGTTCCTATAAATATTGTGCAACGTGTTCTGGTGCTTTATTACATTAAACGCAATAATAATTATTTTTCTTATAATTAGGCATAGAAATTGACAGAGATATTAGTCAGTTACGAGATTTGAAAAGTCAAGTCTTATTTGAACATATACTGCTAGGTGAAACTTTAGAGTTAATTTTCTCGAAAACGTAGTGTCTGATTAACACTAAAACTACCAAAGCGGTCAAAATGACAGGCTTGTAATTTCTCCTAGAAATTATATAAATTTACAACGATTCAGTCTGAGCAATTTTTCGTGATTTTCTGTGAAAAATACAGGTAAAGATTTGTTCTCCTTACGTTATTTATTTTTTTAGAATACCTATCATTTTTGTTTCTTTGGTTACAAATAGATCTACTTTAATCGTCGGTAGGTTTAGTGTTAAAAATGTTTATTTGTTTTCTTTTCCAAGTTATTTTATCTCGTAGAATTGTCTTAAATTCGACCGTACCACTATTTATGAAGTACCCTGTATATTGAAATCATTTTCAAATTGTTTCGCCATATAGTTAGAAACAATTTTATAGAAATAAAAATTTACGAATGAGAATCTACTATTTAAACAAAATACGATATTTGATACTTTTATCTCGCTTTACATGTTTCAGTGTCCTAATATAATATATTCCTGAAAGTTAGGAGTCTTTAAATTTTGAACTACAATATAATATATTATATTATTATTTAGTAGTTGAAACTTTGTTTACGATAATTAATCAAAATAAAAATATATTATTATCAAATACAGTACATGTTACGAAATTATGTATAGACCTAACAAGTCTTAATCCTTTGCACCCCTAAACTTTTTTAAGTTTCACAGGACTACTTTAAAAACTTGGTGTTATTTCGAAAAAAATAAGTATTCAAAATTTTTTATTTATTTTAAAATAAATTAAACTTGAATTATCGGAAATACAAAATTTTACTCAAAACTTAACATCTGAAGAAAATTACGCTGTTGTAGAAGCGCCAATAGAGTGCAAAGAGTTAAATACTTTTGACACATTTTTTTAACAAAGTTTTGTAACTAAACTTTTGTCTCTAAGAAACTACACACTTTTACCTCTAACGAGATTTATTTTATTATCTTAAAATTTAAACATAAAATGATACTTCTGGTGATACATTAAACATTATAACATTAAACTTTAAAACACTTCGTTTATTCCTAATGTGATTTAACTCTTATTACTTGATGATTATAGGTAAAAGCAGTTTTGAAAAGAGGAGTAGAATATGGTATACTAAAAAAGTACCGACGTCACTATTTCCTTCCCACGGGCGACGAACTAAATCGGGCAAATCGCATCGCATTGAGATTTGCTAAGCTACCGTTGCCCCCTGCATACTCTACAAAATCGAACACGTTCCCGTCCCGTAAAATCACAGCATTGGGAAGTCAGAGAAGGTCGAGCAAGCCTGGTGTAAGATCGCGAAAGACGAAAGTGCTGGAGAAACCTCGTTCAACTTTAATCTCTCCAACTGTTAGCATAGCGAACGCAATTTGCAGCGTTGATGACTTGTGAACGATCGATCGATATGCTCAGTGAGGAATTAGCGAAGAAGATTTGTGATCCGTTACTGTATTTAAGAATCTGGGAATTGGCGTAAATAAGTGTATTGATCTGTTGTAAAAATTCTTGTGGATCGTTTCCTGTGATAGAAAAGTTAGTCATTAGCTTGACTAACTTTTATATAAAAATTGTTGTCCGAATGATTCGATAAATTATTTAGTAATTTATTATTCATTTGTTTCATGTAGTATATTTAAAAACTGACAAGAATCTTTGAATTTGTACAAAAATATTGGAATAAAGAAATTAGAATATATTCTTGAATTTTATATGATAATGGTATAAAAGCTTTAATTTTATAATGTTTAAGAACTTATCGTATTACCCGTACAAAAATTTAACTCTTTGGGGTACGCTGGGATTAAAAGTGTCCCACCTTTTTGATTCACCGTAAATGCATGGTGGGACATTTTTAGTCCCATCTTGATTTAGGGAAAATGACGTGCTTTGATAAGAACCATTCGTGAACCCATGTGGCATATCCTATAACAAAAAATTCAATTGAATTACTATTATTTTTTTATGTTTTTACATTATGTGATTCCTTTATTAGTAAAGATATACCAATTTTGTTTCATTTAACTCTGCGGCACAGGATTTCAAATAATAAACTAGACCCATGTTGCATAGAAATTTTATTGCGGTTTAAATGAAACAAAATTGGTATATTTTTACTAATAAAGGAATCGCATAATGTAAAAACATAAAAAAATAATAATAATTGTAGTGTCGTAGTTTTAAGAACTCATAGTTTATGGAAGGCAATAAAGGCGCAACGGGACAGGGACCGGACCCAACGGACGGACGATGGGTCGAGGCGGAGGGAGAGTTGGACCGAAGGAAAAGCAGGGTTGAACGGGGAGAGTTGGAGAAAGCGGAGGGCAGTGTTGATGAGAGAGTTGAACGGAACGTGGGAGTGTGTTGAACGTAGAGTAGAGTAAAAAAGAGTTGAACGTAGGTGGGACAGTGTTGAACCGAGAGTAGAACAGAGTGCTGAGAGAACGTCAAATGAGAGTGTTGCGTAATTAAGGAATTATTGTAATATTAATAGTCTATTATCGCGCGTCACAATCACTTACCAATACTCAATTCTTAATAATTAAATATTTATAAACTATATTTAAGTAAAAAACTCTATATAATTTAATTTAATTTATTGTTATAGGGTGGAACTCAAATAGTCTCACCGTGCCACATGGGTTCATGAATGGTACTTATTAAAGCACATCCTTTTTCCTAAGTCGAGGTAGGACTAAAAATGTCCCACCATGTATTACGGTGAATCAAAAAGGTGGGACACTTTTAATCCCAGCGTGCCCTAAAGAGTTAAAACGCACTCAAATTTCTATGCAACACGGATCTATTTTATTATCTGAAGTCCTGTGCCGCAAAGAGTTAAGATATTCTAAGTTGCGATACAAAATTGTGTGCGGTATATTTTAACAATATTATTGTTCACTGATGGCATATTGTATTTTAATATTATAATAAATTTAATGTTCGGTATTGTAATGAAAGCTTTTACGCTACGATTCGCATTAAAGACAAAGTTGGAATAAATTGCACATAACTTTGAACGAATTAAATGTGCAATCGAAAAGAAATTCATAAGTATCTCTTTTTTTTTTGTAAATTATAAATTTCATCGCGCACGACATACGGAGAATAATATATAAACTGTTACCCTTCCCACTTAAATTATAACATAAAAATAAAAATAAAAATACGGTTCTTAAAATACTGCCTCTGTAATTCAATCACGTAATTGAGCATTAGCGTATAAATACAATAAACAGCTGTGTGTTATTTATCTTCTATTAGCGCGATATTGTAATTTAAAAATCTCATTGTTACGAATATCAATGTATTAATATGATATTGGAACCACATATGATTGGTTATTGATATATTTTAATAACACAGGATTTATTAACGGATTATTCCATTATCCTTATATAATACATTATTTAGTTTCAGTTTAATACATATTCGTCCAATTTTAACATATCTGAAAGTTTCGTACAACGGAAATTTCTACAACACAGGTCAGGTACAATGGCATAATTTTCCTCTATTCGTTCGTTTCTTCCTGCAACACTCTCCTACAAGGTTCTGCCGCTCGCATTACTGTATCACTCTCTGCTCTCTCTTACGAAATACAGATTTTGGTCAACCCTTTCGCAGTTCACTAAAATAACAAAAAGCTGTAAAAAAATGTTCGACTTTTTTTATAATCAGTATTACTTCCATTTGTGATAAAAGTATGAAAAAAACATATTTCATGTTAACCCATTTGCACCATGACTTAAATTGCAGAGGCTCTCACTTATCGCCGAAGTCTAAACGATTAATCGTTTATAACTCGTCTCGATTTAAATATTTGCTATTCTTTATTAATACTAACTGATTATGATGATATATCAAAGTACAAAGGATAATATATATTAACCCCAGGACGAGTATACTCGTCTTTGGCAGGGTGTCATGCATTGCCAAGACGAGTATACTCGTCCTACTTTAACACGTTGACTGCCACGCGCGTTTACAGTAAAACGCGTACCGCTGTACGAAGCGTATTCTTCGTTATATTAATTAATTTAGTTTACCTATCATATAATTAACTTATTTTAATTATATAACTAACTTAGTTTATATTAATTAATATTCAATAGTTTTGTTACTTCCTCAGCGAAATATCTTTTTAAACACATACGAATATCCTTCGCAAGTAGTCAAATAAGCGTCACCCCAATACGGGTGACGCGGCCTGATCAGAAACTTTACTGTCACCCAAATGTGGGTGACGTGGCAGTCAACGTGTCAAATATGTTATAACATGCAGGCTTTTGAATTAACAAATTTTTTGTGGCCACAAACATAAATATAGAAATGTAAAAAACTTGAAAAAATACCACTGCTTGCAAATAATTATGTATGATAATATATGTGCTCTTACCAAGAAATAACAGAGCTTCGGTAAACAATAACACGTAAAATATAAATGGCAATGGGAATGACTTCATATAATTCAGGCTTGGCAGCGAATGGGTTAATAAATATAAAATTCTTAGTGTAAATATTTTTATTCAACGGAATGGTACGATATCGCTGTCGATGGATTATTCCGCGTTTGGTGATATGGAGAAGACATTACTCGCGGAATATTCCGCTTTGTGATGTAAATGGGTTAATATACATACATATATATTACATATATAATACGTATAGGCGTATGACGCCTAAACGAACCAACGTTCTTTTTCTACAAATTCAAGTGTGATTGTGGGACCTTCTGTCCTGATATTAGTTGTGTCGCGTTCGATGACGATTTGGTTGTGTGCGCCATAAAACGTGATAAATTGAATTTGGCTTCGTGTCAGGATTGACCAAACTTTAAGCGACGATTCTGTTGTGTTTCGGTTATAAGGACCAGAAGCGGAAGAGTTTAGGCCCTGGATAGCTTAATGGTTAGAAAGATCCAGGTTTGAGTCCTGATCTAGTCGATCCGATCGACCGACGTTTTTTCTTTTTTTTTTTCTACAAATTCAGAAATGTGATTGTGGGCTCTTCTGTCTTGATATTAGTTGTGTCGCATTTGATGACGATTTGGTTGTGCGCGCCATAAAACGTGATAAATTGAATTTGGCTTTGTGTCAAGATTGACCAAACTGTAAGCGACGATTCTGTTGTGTTTCGGTTATAAGGAGACTAGGAGAGGAAGAGTTGCAGATCGGTCTTGAATAGGTTAATGGTTAAAGCACAGTTGCTCGGCAATTGAAAGATCCTAGTTCGAGTTCTGCCGGTCTAGACAATCCGATCGGTCGACTCTTTTTCTTCTGCAACTGCACTAGAACACGAATCTAAGTGCAGTATAGTGAAACTTCGGTAGTTACACTCTCGATACTCGCATTCGAATGTCGTTTATTGCTTCTTCTTAACACGTGACGGGGTAGTTGCTTAGTTATAAAAAATAAGTGATCTACAAACATACGGTACAAGTGGAGGGTTTCGTACAGTTGACTAGTGTTAGATTTTAGTAATTAACAAATATATTATTAACACATTGACGGCCACTGTCGCGTACGAGTAGTTTCACGAACCAACGCTTATCGGTTGCTGTTATGTGCGTATGACTTTGCGCAGCTATTTTTTTAAGGCGTAGAGAAATGGTTTCTTGCTATCATTTCAACGTTAAAAAAAAAAGAAAAAAAAAAAAAACAATAAAAATAGTGTAACAGTGATATTGCTACGTCAACGGCTACTAAATTTTGAATTTAAAATATGTACTAATACGTCATCGGCCAGCAACGTGTCAACGTAATACATATGACAGTAAAATGATAGTAATTCAGTGCTAATGGGAAAATACACACGTGAATATTTAACAGTTTATATGATGTATGATTATACATGTTTATACTTATGTATATGTACGATGATCGACTCGCGGGTACGAAATTATGCGATATCGCGAATCGTATCGATGTACTCCGGATAAATTAATGCCGAAAGGACGATATTCTTAGCACTAGAACTACAGTCATTTTGACTGCTTTGTAATTTCTTATAAATATTTTATAAATTCACAATGATATAAATATATTTTGGGGGATTATCCATGATTTTATTGTAAAAAATATGTACAAAGAAGTGTTACCCTTATTATAGATACTTTTTCAAATACCTATCATTTTGATTTCTTTGTTACAAATAAGTCTACCTTAATCGCCGGTAGTTCTAGTGTTAAAGACGGTATATGGGGAAAGTGATAGTACACTAACTCAACTATCTTTTCTTGTGTATTTTAATGATAGTGTTTGACGACTTGAAATGGTGGTGTTTTTGCGATTTGATGCAAGTGCTCGGAGTTTGATTCTATATAATGTTGATTCATATTGTGATTGGTAGAAGTTGAAGATGATAGTAAGAAGAAGTCGGAAATAAGGAAGTATAATTGATCATTAGAAAAAGTGGTGAAAAGAGTCGAAAATAAGGAAGTATAATTGGTCATTGGAAAAAGTGACGGAAGTAGCTTAAAAATCGAGGAGGATTTGAGAAAAATTCGGAGAAAAAAGAAGAGTGGTAGAAGCGACCAGGATAATAAGTTTGAATTTTTTATAGCAAGTACGGACGATTGATGAGTTTATGATTATTGCATCTGCATCGTTCGGCTACAAGAACGAACAGTATAAAATAGTCTATAATCTTTATATAGCGAACTGCGAGTCTACGGTTGTGACTGTTTTTAAGGCTTTAATCGAACTGAACGCTTTCGTCGTTGCGTGGGACTTCCATGCCCGGAAAAAGAGGATCATAAAACAGAGTTCTAATAAAAACCTCCCTCTTTGTATCTGCACCACTGTCTATCGTTGCACTCCAACAATTAACTATCTCGATAATTGCAGGAACCTTGATACTTGCAAAAGTTTTCAGTCTCGTTCCGTGAAACTACCGAAGTTCTACTGTACAAACACATTTACTTCTGTAGGATCGTCGGATTGATAAATAAAATTCAAATTGCGCGAGGTTTCATCGGAAATAAAGTATAGAGTTGCGGTTTAAGAAGGCTAGTTGTTCAAACGGTTCCATTATTGAAGAGATTTCAATAGCATCCGAGACTAAATAAAGTGGACAGCAATCCTAGATAGAGGAGGACGCCGATGAAACGGATGAATCGTTGTCTATTACGATACATCGATCGGTCGCGGCTTGGTAGGTCCACGTTCCTTTTACTCTTCGGTTCGGTACGCGGCCGGAGAATTAAGTGGAATGAAGGACGAGGGTTTTTCGTAGATTACACCGAAAGCAGCAACGACAGACCGGTCGTGCGCCATTTATAAAAGTTTCGAGCTTCTTACCCGGCCCGATAAACTTAATAGCTTCCGAAATTTACGGGATCCGGTACAACGCTGAGGAAAATTTCGAACGATTGCGTCGTTATTTGCTACACTCGTGTATATATGTATTTTCTGATTGCGAAGAATAAGCTTTCTTCGCGAAGAAAGTTTTTAACACTGGAACTACCGACGATTAAGGTATACTTATTTCTACCGAAGAAATCATGAATAAAGGTTTATGAAAAAATACAAACCTTTCGTCATCAGTGAGTTAGGACTAGGTTGAAAATTCGGTCACCGTGAGACGAATGAAATGTACTCGTAACCTAATCTTAACCCACTATAGCCGGAATTCTGTTTGATTATGCGAAAGAAATTAAAATTAATTATAGTTTCTCGTTTTAATTTGAAAACTTTTGAACCACTAGCTATTACAAATAGGGTGTCTAATATAAGAACAGTGGTATAATAATAAAATTGAATAGTGTAGTGACAAGTAAATAAAAAGATGATAGCGAATTGCTTATTTCGAACCAGAAAGCATTGCTTATCGAAACAAATTATTATTTAAATTATCCGATTCTTTTACTGTCTTCATCAACGAAGCTTATGTCATGGTGCAAGCTCTGAAATACGCTAAAATACTTGAGTAAACGATCCACAAAAAACCAGAAATCCATTAACCCACAGTATTATAGAAACAATTCTTAAAAAGGCAAGAAAACGTATTTCGTGTATCTGGATTCCCTCACATGCTGGCATTTATCCCTCAACGGCGACCTTCGTACGTCAGATAGATTACACTGTTTTCATATGTCGTCAATCTCCGTACGTCGTATGGACTGATGTTTCTTTATATGCCGTCAACCTTTGTGAACCCGAATTTCTCTTGAAAAATGAATTATGAATGGTAGGACACGGGCGTCGTCGTTGAGGGGTTCAAGGGAATGGGAAAGCTGACGCAGCGGTCAAACTAGCTAGTCCTTTCGTAGCCGAGAAGAGCTTTATATATGATAATTCATTATAATTCATTTCTTTCTTGCTACCAAAAAAAGACTCAATTATTTGTGCTACATGCAACACTAGCGTTTTTATCGAGCATATCTTGGTAAACTGTCTCAAATACGGAGTTGAAAGAGCACAAGTATGGTTTTCTGTCCAGTTCGCTCGACATGCTGCAAAAAAAGGCTTTCTACAGAAAGGTTCTTTCATTTTTGAAAGACATCGAACTGTATGACTTAATGTGACATGTAATTCCACGTCACCTGTTATATTATTATTTTATTTTATTAAGAGTTGATCATTTATTATATACAATAATAATTCCACCCTGTTAATGTAATACGGTCATTAAACCTTTGCACTTGCGAACTTTTTTAACCCCTTGCCTTACGGTTTTCTAAATATCCATACATGTTGACAATAGCTATTTACCACTTTAACACGTTAACCCTTTCGGTACGAGCGTCGGATATATCCGGCATCCATCTGCTGATTCTAGTGTTACTTGTACAATTCATAAAATTTTATATAAATGTCTTTTAACATCAAAACTATAAACGACACTTGTTAGAAGAAACATTGTTTTATTGAGCACAGTTCTCATTTAACGCTTAGGAAAAATCTTCATACAAAAGAGGACTGACCACGAGCTGTGTACACTTTCGAAGCGGCGCACGGCGGACAGAGCGCTCGTACCGAAAGGGTTAAGCGGCACGCCGGTCCCTGCGGACCGACGCTGAAATTTCCGTTTAAGCGTCGTTGGTTTCTAAAAACTGGCAGTATCAATTTAAAAAAAAAATACCTTATAATTCATTAATGGATACTATTAAATCACATTAAACGCATACGAATATCCTTGGCAAGTAGTCAAATAAGCGTCACCCCAATGCGGGTGACGCGGCCCGATCAGAAACTTTACTGTCACCCGAATATGGGTGACGTGGCAGTCAACGTGTTAACCCATTCGTTGCCAAGCCTAAATTATACGAAGTCATTCCCATTGCCATTTATATTTTGAGCGTTATTGTTTACCAAAGCCCTGTTATTTCTTGGTAAGAGCACATATATTATCATACATAATCATTTGCAAGCAGTAGTATTTTGTCAAGGTTTTTACATTTTTATATTTATGTTTGTGGCCACAAAAAATTTGCTAATTCAAAAGCCTGCCTGTTATAACATACTTAAAGTTGGACGAGTATACTCGTGTTGGCAATGCATGACACCCTGCCAAAGACGAGTATACTCGTCCTTGGCAGCGAATGGGTTAACACTGTGTCAAATGCAAAGCATTGAAATGTTACACCTATTTTGTATTTGCTAATTTTCAATCTTGTAAATTGAAATTACAGTTAAAGTTAAAATTAAACTTTATCATGAATATAGCGTGTCTTTGTTCCTGGGTTTTCACCAACTCTCTCACGCACTGCTTCAATATTGACATTTGAACGGCTTGTTTTTGAACGACCGGTGTGTTTAGCGTCTCCAACTGATCCAGTCTCCACGAATTTTTCAATTAATCTTTTCACAGTTGAAGAGGTAAAAACACTATTTTTACCATATTTTGTATAAAATTTTCGAACTGCGGCCGCCAAACTTTCATTATTTTTAAAATATTGTTCAATAATGAACACATTATTGTCTCGTATAACGCTCCATTTTGACTAACCCTAAACTCTCAACTGTCAAACTGTTCTTTTTTTCAGGGTTGTCAACAACTTAATCCAAAAATGGCGGCAAATTCAAATCTTGCGTTAATTTTGGGATACCCTTTATTCGAATCATAATCTGCGCGACGAGTGCGACTCGTCATTGTAGGGCAAACGGTTAAGTTTCAAAGGATTACTGTGAAAACTTAGTATTCTTTTAGAAAGAGAAACAGAAAATTACAAATGTTTACGATTTTTTATTTACTTAGTTAATTTACTTTATTCTAAAACAAAAGAAGCGTTTGAATTTAATTCAAAACTTAATTTCTGAAGAAAATTATGCATGTCGTCATAGCGACGCCAGTCGAGTGCAAAGAGTTAATAATCTACAAGGATCCACGCAATTTTCTCAAATCTAAATTTCGAATCCAAAAATTAACACTAAAACTACCAAAGCGGTCAAAATGACCGGCTTTTAATTTCTCATTGAAATTATATAAATTTACAACGATTCCGTTTCAGGAATTTTTCGTGATTTTCTATGAAAAATATAGCTGAAAATTTGTTCTCCTTACGTTATATGTATTTTTTAGAATACCTATTTATTTTTATTTATTATTATTTACCTATTTATTATCATTTTTATTTCTTTGGGTAAAAATAGGTCTACTTTAATCGTTGGTAGGTTTAGTGTTAAGTTTAATTTTTAGATAAAAAGAGAAAAATGCGAAATCAAGATACGAGTAAAAATGATTTTCAGTCGCATATAATGTACGAAGAAGTGAAGCAATTTGCTAAATTGTTTTCTTGAATATAGAATGTTTAAATTTCTAAATTTTAGCATAAACATACAGGGAATGAAATTTTGCATTTAAAAAAAATGTAAATAATATATCTGCAAATGTTCCGTGATCGAAAAGCAAAACTTTTGTATTTAAACGTTTATCTTTAAAAACATTTTATCTTCACAAGAGAATATTTCATTCTTTTGTCCATTTATTTTTTTTTCACCACCAGAATGTGTAAAAAATTCCGATGTATGTAGATAGTTGCGGTTGCATCGATCCATAGTGGTTAAACTACTCACTAGTTTTATTAATTTATTGAATAGTGGTTAAACTACTCACTAGTTTTATTAATTTATTGAATAGCGGTTAAATATATAAAAAATACAAAATGGCTCCCGCGATTTTACTTCAAACAATAGATACTGAAAAAGAAAAGTTGTTCCTGGAAAAGTGATGGCAGTGGTTGAATCGTATTATGTAAAATGTAAAATTGACTTAATTTTCAAAACATTTGATGACTATTATTGTAACAGCAATTACTTCTGTACTTCGTTTTCTACTTGAAATAAAATTATTCAGTCTAACGTTGTCGAGAGCGATTTCCATTAAATTTGAGAGAAACAACGCAACCCATGTCGGTCTATAATCCTTGAAAACATAATCCAACTATGAACAAGGGGTAGCCAGGAACAATTCGAATCCGTTTAAATGGTAATTCGGAAAGCTAGTTGGCGGCTAAAGGGTCCTACGATATCGATACCGTTCCCGTTACACCGTATTTAAACAAGCTGGAGAATCGGTCTATAGATAGAGTAATTTTTCGAATGTATGATTTTACGTGTTAAAAACTATTAACCACGAGATTGAACGGAAAGTAGTGCATGTGATTTTATAACTTTTACAGAAATCAAAGTGTTTTAATGTGTGAACGACCAGTCATAAACTCATATACCCGGACCGATCATAAAATTTCATACCGAACTCCTCACTCTGGTCGCTTCCACCATCTTTCCTTCCTTCCCGAGTTTTTCTAATTTAGTTCTTCTAGTTTAGGAAGTAACATCAGAAGAGATACGAAGAAACTGTATACAACTCAGAAACTTAACTTGTACTAAGTTTGTAAGTCCCTTTAAGTGACGATTCCTGAGATAATTTTAAGCAACTTTTTCCTTCGCGAAAAAGACAAATTCGGCTTTGTTAACGAGTTATTAACGAAAAACACTGACCAATCACAAAGCAAGTAAGACGGCTGCCCGTCAGCTGGAGCGTTGACGTCGCACCGTATTTGTGTCTCAATGAGCAAAGCAGAATGTGTTGAAGCAACTGTTGGCGAGTGTTGAAGCTCAGTTTATTTGTTTTACGCGAATAACGATTAATTAGTTTATTCGATATAACTTTTGTTCAACATTCGCCAACAGATTGCTTCGATACATTCTGAGTTGTTCATTAAGGCACAAGCACGGTGCAGAATCAACGCTCCCGCTGGTGGCCAGCCGCTTTACTCGTTCTGTGATTAGTTAGTGTTTTTCGTTAATAACTCGTTAACAAAGCCGAATTTGACATTTTCGCAAAGGAAAAAGTTGCTTAGAATTATCTCAGGAATCATTCCATAAAGGGACTTACAGACCTTTTCGAACACCCTGTATACAAGTTCAGTGAATTCATCATTCACCAATCCAAAAACATCATTAACCCTTTGACTACGGCAGATTTTGAGACGCGCCGGTCGTACCACACGGTAAAGAATTCATTTACAATGTCAACAAGAATTCATTTACAAGATCTATCGGAATAATGATAGATAAAATATTCAAAGCGCTTATGTGCGCCCTCCGTGTCGGAAAACCAAACTGTGTTGAGCGCTTATATGCGCTCTCCGTGTCACGGAAGCAAAATTTTTGAGCGCGTATATGCGCCCACAGTAGCCAAGGGGTTAAGAAACAACCCTCCCAGTATTAATTTAGCGGGAGCGTATCGATATTAGTCGCAACACCGAGCAATTGCTTCGCACCGCGACTCAAATACCGTTCCGAATGAATAAAAAATAAAAATGATGTTTTAAATTCACTGTCTTATTGGTCATATTTATTTTTATATACACGGTGGGTCAATAACTATGTTCACCTTGAATATTTCCGTTATTTGTTATAATATGAGAAAATGTACAAAACTTGCACGGTATAGATGGGAGACATAATGTGACACAAACATTTTTTATGTAGGTGGAAGCATAGAGAAGATTTGAAGACCACTATTTTTTCAAATGGAATGCCATATTAATTTTGATTCGCTTAGCTCTTATAAGACTGAATAACATTTGCTCGAAGCATTATTCGTTACTCTGCTTAATTAAAGAGTTATGGCGAAAGGAAAATCTGAAGGAAGCCTAGGTCAAGGCGTTAGAGAGTATTTAAAATGCCTAATACCACAGAGGAGGTATAAAAGTAGACAACTCGTCCAATGTACTTTTGTGACCCAAATTCCTGGGGCTCTAGAGCCCCATTACCATTTTTGTGTCACTCACAACGTTGCCAACGGAACATAGAAAGAATGAACTTTACTTTATGCAAAGTAAATTTGATAATTTATAAAAATATACTGTACTGTATAAAATTAAAAATACTACGAGTCGAAGAAAGAACAACCGAATAAAAACGTAACTCTTACAATGAATACTTGCTATGGACTTTAATGAAATTAATTGGAAAGATTTAAATAGTTAAAACAGATATTAAGATTTTAATAATCATTTTTCGTGCATATTGATGTACTGCAAGAGTAAAAAAAAATCTACCACAAATTTATACTTCAGCAGTATTTTAATTAACAAACGCTTAATTATTCAACAGAAAAATGAAAAGGGGACGGTAACCAAAAGGGTTACTGTACAATTATCATCCACTCGTAAACCCGAACAAAACCGTGAGTGGAATATCATTTCTCATTCGAAACACTAATGGAAAATATTTGAAAATCAATCCCGGACGGGTGCTTCCTTACTTGCGATCCTAATTTCCTATTTTAACTGCATAATAAAAAAAAAAAAAAAGATTATTAAGGAATGATACCGAAAGCAGTGAAAATAGACTGCTTTATTTATTAACGCAACACTAATCTATGCACCCATACTTTTATAATACGCAACTCTAACGGTTCTGGATCCATTGCAGCCATCGTGGTTGCCGTCAATGCAATCACTCTCTCGTCCAGGTGATTCAGGAACAGATTTCCATAACCTTAGAGGAAGATATTGGGGTATAGTCCCGATTCTACTCAAACAACGCGAAAATTTGTTCAACGCAACACTACTTTAAAATTAATAAAGAAACTTACATAAAATCTATTATACTTTGATAAGAAAAAAAAGCAAACTCAAAATATTCGCGATATTTGGAATTCGCAACACTACGAAATTGATCAAAGACAAATATTCTTACAATTTAAAATACTACTTTGCAATGCCAACAACAAATTACTCAAGTATTATTCTCGAAGCAAATAAACTATAATTCCTAATGAAAAATTCAAAAGAACGATCGCGATTTCATTACTCGCAACACTAAAAGCAACCACGATCAGTATTTTACCGTAACTCTAATTAAAAACGCGAAATCTTTATTTATTTGCAACTCGAATTTAAAATAATGCTCTGTAACCATTCGCGACTCTAATTCAAACCACGATATCGTACATTTTCACAACTCTAATTCAAACCGTTATCAATTATCCGCAACGCTAAATAAAAATTCGTGGATTTACATGGGAGGGCTTTGCTGCAGCTGAAAAGAAAATCTACGCATGCAAGCGAGCACAGTGACTAAGTAGTAACAAGAATGGTCCACCATTCGAAAGAATCCTTTCGAATTCTTTTAAATGGTGAACCATTGGTAGTCCTCTTCGGCATATAGCCTCTCCTTTTCTTCGAGCGACATGCCCGCTGAAACTTAAATCTAGGCTCGAGATTCCCTGATAACGGAAACCAAAAGATAACTTACAAAGGTGAACCAAAAAAGTAAAATCGCGAAACCTGTATGGAACACACGTGGACGACCAACGATCGCAAGAATCATTGTCCGTGCACACGTGCAGAACCTCGAGCAAGAAAACGTTCGTTTCGGGGCCTAACTCGCGACCACGACCGCGATGGCGACACGAGTCGCCAAATTCGAAAAATCAACCTGGTGAAATCGAAGACAATTGGCATTCCCCATTCGCGTCGATATTCACCGTTGATTAATCAAATTAGATTTCCTGAAACAGGTTGGTCACGCGAAAAGGAGCCTACCCGATCAGAGACTGTGACCACCCTGCCCGGCCCTACCTACTTATAATTAACACATCATACAAGAAAGTATACTACCTATCCTATCTATTCCTATATTTAAAAAAAGGCAAAACAAACACACCAACACATTCACTCCACGGTTCTCACACAAGAACCCGGGCGCATAAGCCTACGCTAGAGAGAACGTCCCGGGACGCCTCCGACACCCGAATTTTGGCATACAACCTTGCATACTCTAATGTACGTACCATTTTTCTGAAATCGGCTGACAAAGGCTAGCGACCATTGCGTATAACGCGATAAAAACACGCGTCTACCTTTATCTTAAACTGAATTATTTTTAATTGAGAAGTAGACTAAATGGTACTAGATTTGGTACCATTTCATTATAGTTTAATTATATGTCAAATCGAGGATTCGACTTTGATACATTTACTTTATTGTTCTACTTGATAGTAGATTTGTAATGTTACTGAAATAAATAAAATTCATAATTAAAGAGATTGATATAATTATTTGCGTAAGGCTTGACTCTAAACGACGCAATTTCACAGCCTAACCACACACACACAATGTGGAAAATACGTCGTGCACGATACACTAACGCATTGTCAGTCGCAGAGAAAATTGATTATGACTTATGAACTAGATTCATCGAGCCGATCGCCGTTCACTCGCTCAAGTAGCACCTGGGCACGTGAATGAGTTCCTGGCAATGGACACGGAAGGGATTAAACCTGAAAATCCTCAACTAAGAAAATGATTATTACGAGTATTCCATTACTAACGGATTAATGGTCTTGAATTCTCTATTCTTATTTCATTTGAAATCGAAATGACTCTACTTTATTACTTGAATCGAGTTGAGTTTAATTAGTGAAATTCTAAAAAAAAATCTGACAATAACAAGTTAATTTATTTCTTAAGACAGATTTAATTCAATCTAAGACTGTATTGAATGAAACAAGTGATTCTATAAGTTAAATATTGAATGAAACAAGTGATTCTATAAGTTAAATATTGAATAAAATTCCCTCGGATAATTTCTTTGTCAAAGCACAATTTCGACAACACAAAAGTTTCAGGCCTGTTGCTTTGACTCAGAAACCTGCCATTCGCGAAGTGCCTTCTTGTACATTAAATTTTACATTATTTTAGTACGGAAATTACTAGCAATAAGCGTTAATATCTTTGTACATCAAATTGTACAGATTATTTCAAATTGAATATAATAAAATAAATCAGATTTATTAAATAGAAAATTAAATTAAAAATGATCAATTATGCATACTATTAATTTATGTATAATATGATTTATTATATTATGTTATATATTATTACAGAAATACTAATATCAGTAGTGATTATCATTGTGCAATAATGATAATAATTTTCAAAGCAATGAAGTCGGAGGGTATCCAACTTCTATACCATCAAATGTACTTAAATAAAATAATTCTAAAAATAATGAACCATCAGAATATTCAAGTATCAAAAGATTTCATTCATTCATACAGATATTCATACAGATGTTATAATTTTTCTAAATATAAAAAATATTTGGAGTAATTAATTTTATTTAATTAAATGTTAATATAAAAAAAACACGATATACAAGAAGACCTAACGATATCTAATAAATAAAGTACAATAAAAATATAAATAGCGTTACTACTCATGCGTGCAACGTATACCCATGGTCACTGTGCACACTAAAAATCTATGTAATACAACCAGTGACCCGTGCCGATTCGGATCTTTCATCCTACGGCATGATTGAGTAACCGGAGGAACCAAAACGCATGCGACTCACCAATAGATGCGAAGTCATCCTGTCAAAGGGAAGTCATCCTATCAAGGGGAAGTCACCCTGTGAAGGGGAAGTCACCCTGTGAAGGGGAAGTCACCCTGTGAAGAGGAAGTGATCCTGTCAAAAGGACGTCATCCTGTCCAGAGGAAGTAGTCCAGCCAAGAGGAAAGTCATCTGTTAACATAAAAAAATAATTACTGTAAATAAAATAACTTGATTTCAAAATAAGAATGTATGCAAATAAATTACAAAATTTTATCTAAATAAATGATTTCCACATGATTTATATGCCAAATATTTGATTACTCTAAATAAAAATTTGGTTAAAAAATGATATATAAAATAAAAATTTGATTTAATTAACTGTCTGAATAAAATATAATTTTGATAATACTCATACCTCCTGACAATCAGGAAAAGGCGTTCTGAAGTCATGTCATTAACCCATGGATAGAAATGGAAGCTCTGAAAATCTTAAAAGAAAACACAGGATATTATTATTCGTTACTAAAATCATGGGGTTGATTATTTAAAAATTTTGACTTTAATACAGAAATAGAAATTTAAAACTTTTTAAATTTTCAATAATCTTGGAAATTCTCAGTAAATAAATAAAAAAAAAAAAAAATTGAAGCAAAGTACAAAGTGGAAAGTTAATTAAAGCATAAAATGCTAAAATACTTACAATGTTGCCCTCTGGAGCCCCGCTAGATGCCTTCCAGCCGGGCACTGATTCTCAAACCGGTAACGAATATTTTAAATAAAATAAAAAAATAAAAAAATAAGAGACTAAACACGGCCGTGTAATTATAAACGGCGAACAAACACTGACTCTAATTACCTAATTGACTACTACGAGTAATTTACCAAGAGCTACTATGCTCTAACAAATAATAAAAAACTTTTATAAAACAAACACCGACTCTACCGACCGCATTGCTCGCGGCCAGAAAAAGCCTGTGGAAAAAGAATTTATTATTCATTTTTCAATAACGTATATATTATTTCAATATTATAAAAACAATACTTCGAACGATCATCAAATTCGAAAAGAATGCGAGAAATAAAATATTAAACATGAATACCGCGAGTAATTGTTTGTAATATAACTGATTCGGAAACTTTGATAATTATGTTATAAATATTCGTTGTCAGAATGTTAATTCGTTGAGATTTCCTAAGTGTAAACTACTACGCGTTTTGTAAACTCTGGAAAATGGCTGTGAAAATCAAAGTTTGTATCGTAAACACGCACAGGTGGCATGCTATGCTATCGCGTGCTATGATATGGCGCAGCTTTCGCCTATAACCTTGGGCCGAAAATTGTTTATGTTCGCGGCTCGAACTGCTTTGTGAAATTAGTAAAGCTACTGAAATCTCAAGTTGACTCTACGAAACTAATATCGATCGATACACAACAAAATATGCGTCGTTCTATTTTGTCGTTGATCCTTGACAAAGTTAATTTAAAGATTCCAAAGCAAAGAAACGACACGTTTAATCTTTTTCCATTTCATCTTAATATTTACATTGGACTATCAAATTATTACTTCAGTTATACTACAATACTCATTATATAATACTCATTATATTGTAATATATATATATATAATTATAAATTATATAATAATTCTAATTTACAAATATACTATATATATATATAGTATTAAATAATTATATTAAATAATAATATTTATAATTTATTAATATTTATTAATAATTATATATATATATATTGTATTATATATATATAACTTACTGTAAAAATATTAATCGTGTATCATACATTACCAATGCCATGAGAAGCCATCGTTTGAACATTGTGACGTCATTAGCTTACTGTTCCTTCTATCTAAAGCTGACAATCGAACAAAGTGTCTGTAACAAATAAAAATCACAAACTTAAAACAGATCTGTCTGAATAAAGTCTAATTATACCCCAAACCCAATCCAAACTGCGTTATAAACTCAATATATAATCTATGACTTCGGAATATTAAGTAATAATTAACAATCGAATAGACAGACAACGAGAAACCCTAAAATTATTTAATTTATTCTCGCGATATCTATATATTGTTAATTACAAGCGTGACAACGCGAACAATGGTACGTGGTACGTAATAATTATTTAAAATATACTGAAATAGCGATAAAGTAAAGTTAAGCAAGGTTACCAACCTCGATTCGCGAAACACGTCCTCTCGCCACGCCGCCCTCTATGGAACCTACGACGCGTGCGCCGAAAGCTCCCGACGGCGCAATGGGGGGTATCGCCCGGGCCCGAGCACGGCACACGCGATTTCTGAGAAATTTTGCGAGGAAAATTTCTCAGAACTTTATCGATTATTTCCTCAACACCATCGAAAGTTGAATGGACACCTGCGAAATATTTTCAATGTTTTGGTTTCAGCTCAGTGGAAGGTTTTTTCTATTGGTACGAATCGAGAATTCCAGGAATCGCTTTCGCTTGGAAATTAAAACATATTGGACGTAAATGTCTTCGCAATAGTTTGAAATAAAATTTATTATATCGTTAAATTGTGTTATTATGTATTTTGTTATTGGTAAAATTTGTTATTAAGTAATTACGTAATTATTAGGTAATAAGTAAATCTTATTTCAATTATTTGTTTGATTATTAACAATAAGTTATTCTAACACGACAAAAATATTCTGGAAGACTGTGTTGTATCTAAATAGTAAAATATAATACTTAATTATAGAAAATGTATCAATTATTCGGTTAAATGTATACACAAGTTTGGAAAAAATATCGTTTGTAAAAATCGAGAATAATTAACTGCTGCGAGAGAAAAATGTTTATCAAATCTATACCTGCAGGTTATATCATAAAAATAATCAAATTTTTTATTAATGCATAATTCATTCTGTTATACACACGAAGGGGTGATGAATTCGTATTAAGACGCACTATTAAATGATTTAAAAAAAAGGATATGTATAGTCCTTCATATCTTATTAAATAATAAAGTAAAAAAAATCTTAATTTTCGTCAAAAAGTGTAATTTATGCAATTTTCATAACAAAATTTTTTTCTCTTTGCAATTCGTTAGAAATTAAAAGAGTGTCCAAAGTTATCACGGATACTCTGTATAGGGACGTAACAAAAGATCTTTTCACATCTGTTTGTTTTGCCAATTTCGGTGGTTGAATTGTATATAATTCCTCAACTCACTACACTAATTCGTAGGGAACATAACAAAACGTCTGATTTTTTACACGATCACTATTTCAGAACGTGTTACGTCTATCCTGTATATTTAAGTAAAATTAAAGTGTTAATACTTTAACCCTCTATGGGACCGTGCGACTTAAAAGTTACAATCTAATGTGTCTATATTTTAAAAAATTAATTTTATTTAATTACCACTGTACTATTAACACGTTCCGTGCCACGTGGGGTGCATACGCCCCACACTGAACTTTCCGTTGAAGCCATTTGGTATCTTCATTGTAAAACGAAGAACTTTGTAAACCCTGTAAACTTTGTAAACTGTACACCCGTTTCTTCATAATTACAGTCTTTGTATTTTTGTACAGATTGTAAAATTATTTAATCAGTCTGAATGAAAAGTGTCTAGAAATTAGTCTGGCACGGAACGTGTTAAATTTGATTACTGTATTACTGTAGCGATACTACGATCCTTTCATAGCAATTATTAGTTAAAAAATTTTCAAATAAAAGTGAAAAACCGTAATCAATCGTAGTTTTTTCTCTAATAAGCAGACAAAATTCAGGCTATAGAGGGTTAACCCTTTCGCTACGAAGGTCTCTGCCGAAAAATGCGCCCATAGTCTTGTTATAACAATTCTTTGTGCTTTTATGTATTAAGTTAGCTAATTTAACATATCCGTATACAATAAATACTATTTTTCCCATTCTGTGCCTGTGATTTCCAAATATAAATGCGATTTATTAACACTGGAACTACCGACGAATAAAGCATACTTATTCTTACCGAAAAAATCATAATGAAAGGTGTATATAAAAATACGCGATGGGAGGGAAACAAAGCTTTGTTTACATTTTTAACAGAACATCTCGGAAAATTGCCTCTGAGATGGCATAGTAAATTTATAAAATTGCTGTAAATAATTACGAATGGGTCATTTTGACCACTTTGGTAGTTCTAGTGTTAAGTAACTATAGCTGTTATCCAAGAGTTGAGCACGTTAAGACGTTCGATGTCTTTACAATTTTTCCAATATTTACGTAATTTATATATTTCTAATATATTTATCTCTGTACTTTACTTTTATTTTACAAAACATTTTTAATCGTTATTCGTTTCAATCCTATATATGCTTTACAGCGACATTATAAAAAGTGCTACAGTGAAAATCGTCGCTTAGGGGTTAATCTAGTTTTACGGTCATCTAATTTTACTTTACAGAACTTCCCGATTACTTACAATCAGTATGCGAGAAACGTTGCTCCAGTGAGATTGAATTCAAATACATAAGTGAATGTTTTTTCTCTGTTATTTGCAGCGCATTCAATTTCCACGTTACTAGAATTTTATCATTTTTAAGCTTCTAGAGACGTTGCAACAATGACACTGAAAAGCACGTTACTTGTCAAGTTATGAAACAATCGTATACAATAACGATGTAACAATAAAAATAATACGAAATGCAGACACATTTTAAACTTCACCGCTTTATAAGAAATATATAATATCGTTACGCTTTTAGAAAATTGTTAGTCTTAATGTATTTTAGGAATATATTTTCATCGAAACGTTTTTAAGCTTTATTATGTAAACTTACATGCTAAAATAAATATTAAATAGTGTTCAATTCACTTCCCAAATTTGAAGATTGGAATCAGTGCCATTTGCTCCAGTAAGTTACTGTTGAGCTATGACATATTAATAATCATTGTACAATCTCTGGTCATCGAATTAGGACCACGTACGAACATCCACTTTTATGGTTGTAACGTTGTGTGATATATGGAAAACTGTCTTTGGTCGTTCAAATTATTACTAAATACGTTGATAACTATGTATACATAGCAATTGATTCGTTACTATCGTGATAATAATCAAACTCTGTGGGTGATGAGCGATTCCAAAACCAAAAACATCCCTTTGCCTATGAAACATCCTATGGCCAGGCAATTCTGCCGATTCGAATGCCATAGAAAATGTCTGGAGCCTACTCGAAAAACTAGTTTACAGCTCTCCAAGCACCACGTTATCTGAGTTGAAATAAAAAATTACAGATATTTGGGAAAATAATGAAGATACAAAGCATATGATCGAGCAATGTATAGAAAGCATGCCGGAAAGGATACAAGTTGTCATCAAAGCAAAGGGTGGAAATACAAAATATTAACACGTGTTAATAATGTTATGTACTGTAGTAGTGTATTATGTTAGTGGTTAATAAATTATATCGTTACGATTTGAACAGGTCTTTTAATTTTACGTCAAACGTGAAAAATGCTGGAAATTTCTAGTGGTCCTAATTCCATGGCCAAGGACTGTAGTATGAGAGTAGAATATGGAGCTCAAGAAGGGTATAAATAATTAAGATGATTTTTTTTTATTTATTAAACAAGTACTGAATTGTATTATATATAGGGCAAGTCTGGGATAGTTCGATCACTGGGACAGACCGCTCAGTATTAATATTTCAAAATAAAACAAATAAATCGGCTTATTATTACTGTCATACTGACAATTACAAAACTGTAATTTATAAACTACATTTAAAATCTTGTGTAAAGCAGAAAGTAAAACTAAAAAAAACTATTTCAGAACCTCCGTAAGTGAGGATTGCATTAACTGTGTAAGGTGCGGACAATGGTTTCATGATGGATGCTCAAAGCGTGAGAACATTTATGATTTATGCGAAAAATTTCAGAGAAAGAAACGCATCAACTAATTTTCTCTTGTACTATATTTTGTGTAAGCTACATTTTTTGGTATTTCTAATGGGTGGATGCTCAAACCAAAACATTTGGGTGAGAACCGTCCATTTGCAATCTTGGTATTTCTTAATTGGAAAAAGAAATAAAAGTATGATTTATACATATTCTAAATTATTAGGTTGTCCCGAAAGTTCCTTCCGTTATCTTCACGCAATGCTTCCGTCTAGCAATGTTTAAATAAACATTCAGCCTTATTTGTTAAACGAGAGATGGAGGGAAAAATAGCGCAAAATGAATCCTGTATAAAATAATAACATATCGTAAAACATAAAATATTATGTATCCATTACTTAGTAATAAAACGAAAGAAACTTTTAGGACAACCTAATACTTATGAACTGCTTTAATTTATCCGAAACAACAAAAATATAAAAAACCAACAACACAATGACGTTTTTCCAAAAAGTGGTCCAACTATTCCGAACTTACCCTATAAATAGAAAATGTATTTTGTTTATTTATTAAAAATGTACTGAATTTATCAGATAAAAGTTAAAGAGTTAACTAAAGTTCAAGTATTCGCATGTGCATGCAGATATTTGAATATGTATCGATTTCATTCTGAATTCTTCTACAACAATACGTCAGTTAAACATCGTTAATTTGTATGTATGTATAAAGAATTCCAATTACGAAATATTTTTTGCTAGCTTGAAACGAATGCTACAATGATATTGATTTTTCGTTATACAGCGTTGAAAAAAGCCTGCCTTTAATTATTATTAAATACAAAGTTAGCAGGTATACCACAATTTCGTCTAATAAAGGACGTAGCTATAGCGCCAGTTTAACATGGCAATGCCGAACGCATCGTTCAAATATCAAAGGCTGGCAATTGAGTTTTCTTTTATAGGAAATCGAGTCCCGGTAAAGTTTCAAAGGCGCGTAAAGAACTTTCGGGTCGATGCAAAATACGAATAAATGAATTGTTTGCGAACACGCAAAACAAATAGTAGCGCGATAGAATTAAAAATCTATACGCACACAGTATAAAGTGAGCTAAAACGTTAGAAATTGCAATTAATATTGTATTACCAACAGTTTTGGAAGGAATACAGTTTATAAAGGAATAGCAATTAATCTAATTTTATTACTAGTTTCATTTAACCTTCTATAGCCCGAATTTTGTCTGTTTATTGGAGAAAAAATTACGATTGATTACAGTTTTTCACTTTGATTTGAAAATGTTTTAACTAATAATTACTGTAGATGGATCGTGGTGTCACTATAGTAATCAAATTTAATAGTGCAGTGATAACTAAACAAAATTAATTTTTTAAAATATAGATACATCAGTTTGTAACTTTTAAGTCGCACGGTCCCATAGAGGGTTAACTGTATCCTCCGAATATTTTTTACTGTATTTAAAATTGTACAAAAATATCACAAATGCTCAAAATCCGTGTATAGTATAACAAAAACATTTTACATTTTTTATGCTAAATATTAATTAAAATAAAAAAATGTGTATTTGTATTTTCTATATAATTTAATCGGTTTCCAAATCTCGAATATGAAATCTTGGTCTCGTAAGATGTTCCCCTTGCCTAACCAGGATTTCAGTTCGTGGCGAAGATAGAACGATAAACGTTCCTATAAATGTTTCTGTTTTTCTTCGAACACTGAAAGGACCAGGGAGAATATCCTGCATCCGGTATTTCAAAAGAGTAATGGTCGTATTTATCATCAGTTCTTCAGGGACACAATATTCTTAGGGGTGAGGTTTTCATTTTTTTTTTCTTTTTCTCAAAATGAATAAAAATGTTTATTCTCCAGAGGACGAAAAGGGTGCACGATAAGAAAATCGACAAAATATGATGCTTTTATTCTTTTGTGATATATTGTATCACAGATTCTATATTTTTGAAGATTAAGTGATTTTTTCCTCATCTTCGCGATTATTTATAGGAAAACAACTGAACTTGATATCATAAAGGGTGCACGATAAGAAAATCGACAAAATATGATGCTTTTATTCTTTTGTGATATATTGTATCACAGATTCTATATTTTTGAAGATTAAGTGATTTTTTCCTCATCTTCGCGATTATTTATAGGAAAACAACTGAACTTGATATCAGTTTCTTCGCTTGTTTTTGTTTTCCTTGCATTTCTGTTCTTATATTATTCTCTGTTTAATGTAATTAATATAAATTGCTGAATCATTATTCTTAACTTAGCTATAGTTTTCAACATTTATTCGTCCAAATTATGCTCTCGTTGATTAAACAAATTTTTAACAAGATCTTTAGCATAAAGTTAAAAAGAGAAGTTACACATATTAAATAACAATTACTTTGTATTTGTTTTAAAATTAACAAATTTTTTAAGAACCAAACACGAATGGGTCGAAAAAGACCGATGAACTATAGCGGAGTTAAATGATATATTAATTTGATAATTAAACATTTAATACAGATATATTGGATCAAAGTAAAATAAGTTCGAATTCAATATCATAAATAAGCCAGTAATAGAAAGAAATCAAAATTTGAATTAACACATTTAACCAGCAACAAACTTTTTATGATATAACAAAATTTTCAGTCAGTGCAATAAAAATGAAAGCTTTATTTCATTTTGTGCAAGGTAATAGATTTTAAAATAAGGTTCCTTTATAGACTTGGTATGAAACGGGGAATCCATTGATATATATATTTTTATGCCAAAACTTCGAGTTTATAAAATAAATGGCAATAAACGTAGGACATCCCAAACAAATGCGATTTACTTATTGTTAATCTAGATGGTGTTTTAACCCTTTGCACTCACTACTTGGATTAATGCAGCGTCACGAATGGCGTATAATATAATTATTTTATTTCAACTTTTCGTATATTTTTACATTATACAAGACTTATTATTGAATCTTAAGCTTAATAACTTTGGTTCGTGTAATATTTTAGAAAGCGCTCGTCAAAATCCACTCTCTGTTCCTCGGGACAAGTATCGCAAAAATGTGTCTTTCGAGTGCAAAGGATTAAATAGTTTTATTAGAAATTACGTTGTGTAACATAAATTAATTGAAATCAAACTGAAACTTATTTATTTATAGTCAGCTAGATTGTCTGTACCGTGTTAGATTTGAATTATTTTTCTTAATCGCGAGGCAACCGACCATCATTTCCTTGTCTGCCGCAATAAGTCTGACTAAAAACCTTCTCTTATCTTTCTACACAAGTTGGTAGATCCTGAAATAACGCGCTATTGTGGATTTGATATGAAACGGGGAATCCATTGATGTACAATATGTTTTTATGCCAAAACTTCGAGTTTATAAAATAGATGGCAATAAACGTAGGACATTCCAAACAAATGCGATTTACTTATTGTTAATCTGGATAGTGTTTTATATATTTTTATTAGAATTTAGGTTATTGTAACATAAATTCATTGAAATCAAACTGAAACTTATTTAGGTATGCAAACTTCCGTAAGAATAAGTTTCTTCAGTGGTTGAATAAATACCAGTGGGTCAAATGGTGCAATCTTAACACTAGAACTACCGACGATTAAAGTATACTTGTTTCTACCGAAGAAATGAAAGTGGAAAGTATAGAAAATAATATGTAATGCAATTCAGACAAAAATTTATCTATATTTTTAATAGAAAATCGCGGAAAATCTGCTCAAAGGCACCGTAGTTAATTTATAAAGATTCTGTAAAACATTACGAATGGGTCATTTTGACCACTTTGGTAGTTCTAGTGTTAATAAAACAGATCCATTCGAGCGACCGCTACAAATCATCAAAGAGCAATACTTTCCTATGCAAATTTACGTGAAATACAGTAAAAAAAAAATTTGTTTTCTAATTTCCCATAAGTTCCANGGTTCCTTTATAGATTTGGTATGAAACGGGGAATCCATTGATATATATATTTTTATGCCAAAACTTCGAGTTTATAAAATAAATGGCAATAAACGTAGGACATTCCAAACAAATGCGAATTACGTATTGTTAATCTGGATAGTGTTTTAANTCGGGACAAGTATCGCAAAAATGTGTCTTTCGAGTGCAAAGGATTAAATAGTTTTATTAGAAATTACGTTGTGTAACATAAATTAATTGAAATCAAACTGAAACTTATTTATTTATAGTCAGCTAGATTGTCTGTACCGTGTTAGATTTGAATTATTTTTCTTAATCGCGAGGCAACCGACCATCATTTCCTTGTCTGCCGCAATAAGTCTGACTAAAAACCTTCTCTTATCTTTCTACACAAGTTGGTAGATCCTGAAATAACGCGCTATTGTGGATTTGATATGAAACGGGGAATCCATTGATGTACAATATGTTTTTATGCCAAAACTTCGAGTTTATAAAATAGATGGCAATAAACGTAGGACATTCCAAACAAATGCGATTTACTTATTGTTAATCTGGATAGTGTTTTATATATTTTTATTAGAATTTAGGTTATTGTAACATAAATTCATTGAAATCAAACTGAAACTTATTTAGGTATGCAAACTTCCGTAAGAATAAGTTTCTTCAGTGGTTGAATAAATACCAGTGGGTCAAATGGTGCAATCTTAACACTAGAACTACCGACGATTAAAGTATACTTGTTTCTACCGAAGAAATGAAAGTGGAAAGTATAGAAAATAATATGTAATGCAATTCAGACAAAAATTTATCTATATTTTTAATAGAAAATCGCGGAAAATCTGCTCAAAGGCACCGTAGTTAATTTATAAAGATTCTGTAAAACATTACGAATGGGTCATTTTGACCACTTTGGTAGTTCTAGTGTTAATAAAACAGATCCATTCGAGCGACCGCTACAAATCATCAAAGAGCAATACTTTCCTATGCAAATTTACGTGAAATACAGTAAAAAAAAAATTTGTTTTCTAATTTCCCATAAGTTCCACGGATACGCGGAAACAAATCCACTAGTGTGTTTACATTTCTTTATTAACACTAGATTTACGGAACCCGTCAATTTGACTCAGTTCAGATTTCGTGCTTAAGTTTAAGAATTATGCGTGCGGAAAATATAAACTCGAAATGAAATTTATACAGAAAAATGTACGAAGTAAATCTCTGCTTATAGAAATATATTAATTTGAAATAAACTGAACTAATGACATTACAAAAAATTTGTATTTCAATGTACCCGTTAAAATGATCCATTCGATGGCCGTAAAGCTAGTGTTAATGCTCTAACGAATGACAATCGATCACTTTGCGTATAATAAAATCTAGCCAAAATAAAAAACTATTTTACACGAAGGTTGTGGATAGCTTCCAACAACATCCTCGCAACAACAGAAAGAATAAACTTGACAATGACCAAAGTTAACACGAATGAAAGGAAAAACAGCAAAATGTATAACACTTTCACTAAACCTCTGGTTGCTTTTATTTTCGATTTATGCTTAAAATATCTCTGTCGAACGAAATCTGGACATGTCAAAAGCAGGAAATATTTCCGAGGATTTCCGGATTCCCTCTCGAAAGCATATTGCACGCGGTAAATGACCAATGGCGGAACGGACGCGCCACTGTGACTGCTAGTTGTGCATGGCTACAGGGTATCAGACGGGTGAAGTGAATGGCATTAGTGCGAATTCCACGGCGGACGGTGGTTCCGTAACTGCAATTGCGTGGCTCGTATCGGCCAATACAATTCTGACTCATCTCGCTTTTGTTGCTCTGAGAAGACGATTGTTCCGGCTTTCCTCTTCCTCTTGAGCTTCACAACAGTTGGCGAAATACGTCGGACACAGTCGCGTTTGAGCAAGCGTCTATCAGATCGGCTTTTGAAGAAGGGCTCTTGGAATTGCAGGCGATTGTTTAAATTGATCTCTGTTTTCTCTTCCTTCTTTAATGCGCTTTCACGCTTCTTTGTTTTGTCCTCTCTCGAAGTGGAGGAACTGTTAAATGTTTACAATTATCTAGAAGCATTTTGGACGTTTCGTAAGTTCGTCTTCTGGATAATATTATTGGATTAATTTTTTATAACTACGTATTTTAAAAAGTTATTAAAAACGGACTCGATTTTTAAAAACTTTAACCGTAATATACATATATACTTTAAAAAAGTTTTACAGATAAACTTTGTAAGAACAAACAATTTTATAAAATTTTTATTGATCTTCTTTACTACATTTTCTTACAATTAGATATTTTTTCGTAACTTTTTTTTTATGTTTTGCTCATAATTAACAAGTGTGACAAGTATTAAACAAATTTTACGAATGATAAAGGATATCGTAATATTCCAGATGGATAGAAAAATGATCACGCATTAATAAAATAGATTTACGTTGTAATAAATATCCTATTACCGAAGATTATACCAGTCAGTAATATTATAAAATTTCTTTAGTAACGGAAATATAATCGATTTATACAACGAAAATCCCTAGCGAATTACCGGTGACTCATCTGACACGAAACGTGTTAAATCTTTGCGGTCTTCAAGAATGCATAACCCAAAGAGGATTCTGCACTTTGTCACCTTCTCTAGGGAGATAGCGTCTCGACGAGTAATAAACTGGATCTCTGATATAGGTTCCTGATGTGTACTTAAAAAGTTGTAAAGCTGGTCTCTTAACTTTGTGGTTAACATAAGAATAGGAATCCTTGTCATTAATTATTTAAAATAAAATTAGATTTTCATATTAAATAAGCGTCATCGATATAAAATAAAAATAATCGCTTTTAGTTCCATCGAACTAAATAATTTATCCAATCAAACGTTACATTCCATTTTTCCAAATAAAAGCTTTTACTAATTCCATATGTTCTCTTTTTTCTTAGCACCGTGTTTATTTTTAATTACGTAAGTCAATAAATTAATTGTATTTGTCAAACGTTTAAGTTATACTTGAATTTTTTAACAATTAAATTTTACTTCTATTTTTTAAGTTATGTCATTGAAATTTAATGCTTTAACAAATATAAGAAACGATTTTTCGTAAATGTTAGGTATATGACAAGATACATAGGATAAAGGGCCCTAATTTCGTCTTCTGATTAATGTTTGTATAACTTACCATTCATAAGTATCAGGACACGTTACATAAATGTTATTGAGGTGTGTAAATTAACATTAGAGCTACCAAAGTCGTAAAAATAACTAATTCATAATTTCTTATTGAAAACTTATTTCCTGCAATGAATTTTTGACGTTTTTTCTGATGTATTAAAAATATTATAGGGATTTATCTTCATTGTATTCTATATTTTTTCATGTAGTATCTATTTTTTTACTTATTCGATGCAAACAAATAAGATAAGGCGCCCTTTCGTTCTCTGATCAATCTTTGTTGTTACGTACTGCAGCCTGTTACCAGTAATTGAAATTTATAATAGAAAAGTTACCAGTGCACTGTTAGCAAAAACAAATAAATTTGTTGTTTCCAGAAACTTTTATAACTTTGCAACTTTTATTTGTTTCTACGCGAGTAATGTACTATATTATTTTTTAATAATTGAAGTCTTATTTTAACATCTAAGATAAGATATTGTAACATTAAGTTTCTTCGATGTGTAATATTAGGTTGCCCCGAATGTTTCTTTCGTTTTATTAGTAAGTAATGGATACGTAATATTTTATGTTTTGCGATGTATTATTATTTTACATAGAATTCGTTTTGCATTATTTTTTTCCTCCATTTCTAGTTTAACAAATAAGGCTGAATGTTTGTTTAAACATTGCTAGACGAAACCATTGCGGGAAGATAACGAAACAAACTTTCGAGATAACTTAATATATTGCTTCTATTTTAATATTACGAAGTGATGATTTAATTCCATCACGTGTCGGTTAGAATTGTCAATTATATTAGAAAATGGCTCCACTTACGTAGATCCAAATTTCGTTCTGGGGAATGTATTAGAAAATTCAGAATAGTCGTCAAATGAAAGCAAAAAAAGCATCCCCTATTTTCTGTGAAGCAATTAATTTTTTAACAATGTGCAGAGAGAAAAATGGATTAGATGCATTGGATGCTTTAGATGTTTCCATGAACTGTGCACATCTATACTACAAATAAAACAAATTTGGTATCATTTTTGCACATATGTATATAGTTTCATAAACACACAGAAAGTTAATAATATGCAATTTTTTAAAATTATTTTTCCACTAAAACCAAGGAGAGAAAACTAAATTCACTATAAGCAAAACGTATATCTCACTTTCGAAAACATTGTAACATTGTAATAGCCACTCATGTATCGTTTAGTGGTCACTAATGACTTCAATGTTTATGTGACCACTCTAAAATAAACTCTTAATAAAAAAAAAAGAAATTTGAAGCACATTTCTTAACAACTGTAAAATGCATCCTTTTGCATATATATTTTTTACTTCCTTTGAACGAACTTTTATTTTCGTTACCGAACGTTCAAGTTTGTTGGAATATGCAACAATTAAGTGTTGGATTTGGCATGAATGGGACATGCGCAGTCCGGTACGCGTTTGAGGCGACTATATGAATGTTTTTTCGGCTGGCCTCTTCGCTCGGCGGTGGTCCTAAAAAGTATTACTATCGCATTCATATGTACAATAAATTCTAATTAATTATCGGAAATTACATTGTGTCTGTGTGTACAGTCGTTCCATCCCACTAAAATTCCTAATAACAACAAAGTTTATTGTACCAATTTTTTCGCATTGAGAAATTGATTTTGTTTCGAATAAATGGGAAGAAAGCCTTCGGGTGACGAAATTTTGTTCCCTTACCCCAATACTCCAGTGAATAATTACCATTAAGCCAAACTTGCTGATGGTCGCCATTAATCAGTCACGCAATATTAATTAAACGTGTAACCGGAAGAAGCGGTTACCCCTTATCGGAATACGGATCGCGTACTCGTTAATGATAGTTGAAGATTCCAAACAACTAATTAATTACTTGTCGAAACTGAGAACGTTAACATTGATCGTGATGTTGCGAGATTGCTTTGCACAATGTAATTCAGTGCTGTAAATTAATAAATGTTGGCACAGAGTTCATGGAGCACCTAGCATTGTTGCAGAGTTCTCGCAAATGCAACGATATGGCTCGCGTTAAGTAATGGAATTCTAACTGGTTACGAACGTGTTGCGCTCGGAAGACAATTGTCTTGCATTTCATAAACGCTACGATTCTGGAATGCAAATAGGCATTTGACGGTAATTTGAAATTTCTGAAAAATATTTATTATCCGTACACTCGAATTTTATTACGTCAACCGATATTAAAATTATTCGTCGCGTAATTGTAGATTGTTCGTTATATGAATGTTATATGAAATTATAACACCACAATTAATTATAATACGAAATTATGAGCATTCTGTAACGTTATATGAATGGTACTCAGAATGTTCAAATATATGTATTTTGTTCATTGGCGATCAGTTGACACAACATTTTAGTATTTTATTATTCAATATCAATTGTCTGTATACTATATACAGATAAATTTGTGCTTAAATACTGGTACAAATCGTTAACTTCTTGTTTAGCCATTTTAATTCCAGGAGTCGTTTTAAAAATTATGTCGGATACTGCCAAAGTATCGGCGCCAAAGCGCTTGTGATCAAATTATTACGATCAGACGAAGAAGTTAGATATTTCATATTTTTGGTAATATTATGTCTTGAATAATAAGAACATGTAGGTACCGTTTTTTGTTCGTTACACATAAACAAGCAGTTTGACTATATTTTGATTTATTGGCGATACTATTTTACTTGGTTGGTGTACGGTAACAGATATATTTGTAATAGGCTAACGTTTTATGTTGCCATTGTTCATTTGCAATAGTGTGACTCGATACTAGTCATTTATCAGATTATCTTTGTTCACTTGTGTTTTCCTTGATTGTTACTTGTTTTAACATTATTAACCCTTTGTACTGCGTACGATTCTTTATCACTGAAGAAAAGAAGTTTTATTTTGAACGGAAAAAATTACTGTTGCTTGTGAAAGTACTTGTTTTTATTCATTTTACAAATATCATTTTTCCTCTAAACGAAACATAAATTTTTAATTTTGTAAATCATTATGGTGCGATATCTTTGGAAATTGAGCGTAATCATGCTGAAAACAGAATGTGTTCTATGCAGAGCCAAAGGAGCGCTAAGGGTTAATTAGTAGTACTTATTATGTTTTTGATGCACATTTACTAGCTTTAAATTTAATTCAATAAATCATGATATTTTTAAATAATTTGTAGCAAATTTAAAATCATCGTCATACATTATTAAAAATCTAAGAATAATTTTTGTACTGAAATAAATGTTATTTCAATTGTACTTTCAATTCCATTCTTGCTCAAAATTTGAATAAGTAATTATTTCCAAGTAATCATAATAATTTCATCACCCACTGTAATTGCATAAAATTGTAGATAGAAAATGTATTTGTGTGTGTGTGTGTGCGAGAGAGACCAGTCATAAAACGTAGACCTCAAGTTTTCCGTCGCGCCAATGCGATGGAACCTCGTTTCCCATTGTTTCGGTCTTGAAGCGGAAAAGAATAGAAAAGATCCGAGGAAACATAGTTTTAGGTCAGTTTTAAGTCAACCACTATAAAAAGCAATTTAATATACACTACTATTCCTACAAAATTCCAAACAACGCGATCGCGCTGTGTCGCACTGAAATAATTAAATAAAAAAAGTGTACTTCTTATTTATACTCTAGTTTATAACCCCTAAAAATATTTTTACAAAATACAGATCCCTCGATACCTTTCAAACTACCTATAAAATATTTTTTGCATCGTCACAACTCGAAGAGATATATAGGCGATTTTTCTTACATAAATGGATCACCTAGTACATCCATTCCAGCGAACGCGAAGATGTTGAGGGTGGAGTTTGCACCAAGTTATTTGCATTCCATTAATTAGCCAGAAATTTCACCTCAACGTCTTTTCCGGGAGAGCGGTGAGATTTTTCAGCTTTTTGTTAGCGAGCCACGGTCCGTGGCTACATTTTAGGGACACTTGTATGTCCATTGATCCCGCACGCGACACAAATTAATTTTAGCAATTACGATTTTTAATTTTCGAACTTTAATTTAAGCGGCAAAAAATATTTACGACTAAACCCTTGGCGAACCATAAACCGTACTCCGCCTACAGCTTTCAGTCCATTGAATCTTAAACAGGTTATTAACTACAAAGCTGTTTCGTTGAAACAAATATTTCTCAGAGAATGCTTCTATTACCATTTAAAACACGAGTTCGTTAATGTTGGCACATCGTTAGTTTNACTTCTTATTTATACTCTAGTTTATAACCCCTAAAAATATTTTTACAAAATACAGATCCCTCGATACCTTTCAAACTACCTATAAAATATTTTTTGCATCGTCACAACTCGAAGAGATATATAGGCGATTTTTCTTACATAAATGGATCACCTAGTACATCCATTCCAGCGAACGCGAAGATGTTGAGGGTGGAGTTTGCACCAAGTTATTTGCATTCCATTAATTAGCCAGAAATTTCATCTCAACGTCTTTTCCGGTAGAGCGGTGAGATTTTTCAGCTTTTTGTTAGCGAGCCACTGTTCGTGGCTACATTTTAGGGACACTTGTATGTCCATTGATCCCGCACGCGACACAAATTAATTTTAGCAATTACGATTTTTAATTTTCGAACTTTAATTTAAGCGGCAAAAAATATTTACGACTAAACCCTTGGCGAACCATAAACCGTACTCCGCCTACAGCTTCCAGTCCATTGAATCTTAAACAGGTTATTAACTACAAAGCTGTTTCGTTGAAACAAATATTTCTCAGAGAATGCTTCTATTACCATTTAAAACACGAGTTCGTTAATGTTGGCACATCGTTAGTTTTCTGTTAAATATTTTTCCTCGCTTTGCTCCTTAATAAAGAAATTTTCAAACAATTTTAAAACCTATTAAAAATGCTAACGAAGATCGCGTGAATCTTAAGTCTAAAAACTCTGTTTTAATGGAAGAAAGAATTTTCATTTACTCTCTGTCTGCATTTAAATGCGAAGCACAGCACTAATTGCTCCCCGTTTAAACGCAAAACTGCATTATACGCGTGGAAGAATGAAATTATTTGAATCCGTTAATCCGTTTGTACTTTTCAACATGATTTCAACGGCTTCGGTGTAAACAGGGATCATTCAAAACTGGTTTGTATTATCGCATCGGGTGAGAATTATTTCGATTGAATCGCATGAACGAAATCGTTCCTGTTGCAACGGTCGCCGTTTGTTTATTCGGTAATTTTCGATCGAAGAAGTGTAATCAAGCCAACCCAACGTATGACATTCTATTTGCGATGCATTAGTTAGTGCTCTACGAGCAACGTGATTAAATTCTAAGTCCCCTTTTGTTGTGCACAGAGAAACGGTCGTATCCTGCTTCGAATGGCTCGCCGAGAACTACTATAATGGAATAGAATGGGATAGTGGCGACGTTATGATCATAATTGTGCCACTTTGATCAGAAGCTATTGCCCCGATTTCAAGTAATTCTATGAGATAATTTATCTCGTTAATCGTTCAACTTTCCTCGCTACGAACCTGAACCAAGTGTAAACGGCCAGAAGTCCCCAAGAAGCTGTCTCACAAAAGACTAGCTGCGGTAACATAGAATTTTAGATACACTATTGCTCGAAAGTATCCGGACTGTTTAGGATAGGCGGACAATTTATAGCTTCTTCCTGTCACAAACTCGTCCGTGCCACCAAAGAACCAACAAACAGGGAACATTGAAATTGCCTAGTTACAATAACTCTAAGAAGCCTTGACTGTCGGGAAATTCTATCCTTTGAATAACTTTCTATCTGTCGCCCATCTGTGGCCTTAGCTTGAAATCATTAGTCGTAGCATGCATTGTTCACGTCGAAGTGCTTCTTAGGTTTATTGCTCCTATGGTCGGCGCACTTGGGTTTTCCACGTGCGTCTCCAAACCATACACGACCACCTAACGGTGACTGTAGGCAGTCACTTTCCAGTTCCTAAATAGTTTTTCGTGCCAATTAGAATTCACTAGCGATACCCTCACACAACTCCTTCTAAAAATGTCAGTTAAGAATATTGATAAGCCGATTTATTTGTTTAACTTAAATGAAAAACAGAGAGCTTTACTGTTTCAATCCTGAGATATCAATACTGGCCGACCTCTCCCGATTGTCGAACTATTCCGGACTTACCCTATGCGACGTTGGTTGCGAATGGGTTAAGTCCTTTAGAAGAATATTTCGAAACTTTTACCCTGGGAATCACCAATTTACTTGGTCAATTGGACTTCGAATTGTCTCTTCTTTTACGTTCTTCGCCTAAAACATTCACTGTCTTCAGGCAACCGAAAAAGAAGGAAGTTAAACAGAATACGAAGCGGATACCCGAGATTTTGTAGAATTGCATCTTTGTTTAACACTAGAACTAGCGACGATTGAAATAAATTTATTTTTAGCAAAGAAATCAAGACGATGAATATTTGAAAAAATATTTATAATAAAGGTAATAATTCTTTGTGCATATTTGTTGCAAAAAATTATAGAAAATCCCTAAAAATAGGATTGTAAATTATATAATTTATTATATAATAATATATAATAATATAATAATATATAATAATATAATATAATATAATAATATATAATAAATATTTTTTCAAATACTCACTTAAATAATAAATTATATAATGCCACTGTAAATTNAAACTCGTCCGTGCCACCAAAGAACCAACAAACAGGGAACATTGAAATTGCCTAGTTACAATAACTCTAAGAAGCCTTGACTGTCGGGAAATTCTATCCTTTGAATAACTTTCTATCTGTCGCCCATCTGTGGCCTTAGCTTGAAATCATTAGTCGTAGCATGCATTGTTCACGTCGAAGTGCTTCTTAGGTTTATTGCTCCTATGGTCGGCGCACTTGGGTTTTCCACGTGCGTCTCCAAACCATACACGACCACCTAACGGTGACTGTAGGCAGTCACTTTCCAGTTCCTAAATAGTTTTTCGTGCCAATTAGAATTCACTAGCGATACCCTCACACAACTCCTTCTAAAAATGTCAGTTAAGAATATTGATAAGCCGATTTATTTGTTTAACTTAAATGAAAAACAGAGAGCTTTACTGTTTCAATCCTGAGATATCAATACTGGCCGACCTCTCCCGATTGTCGAACTATTCCGGACTTACCCTATGCGACGTTGGTTGCGAATGGGTTAAGTCCTTTAGAAGAATATTTCGAAACTTTTACCCTGGGAATCACCAATTTACTTGGTCAATTGGACTTCGAATTGTCTCTTCTTTTACGTTCTTCGTCTAAAACATTCACTGTCTTCAGGCAACCGAAAAAGAAGGAAGTTAAACAGAATACGAAGCGGATACCCGAGATTTTGTAGAATTGCATCTTTGTTTAACACTAGAACTAGCGACGATTGAAATAAATTTATTTTTAGCAAAGAAATCAAGACGATGAATATTTGAAAAAATATTTATAATAAAGGTAATAATTCTTTGTGCATATTTGTTGCAAAAAATTATAGAAAATCCCTAAAAATAGGATTGTAAATTATATAATTTATTATATAATAATATATAATAATATAATAATATATAATAATATAATAATATATAATAAATATTTTTTCAAATACTCACTTAAATAATAAATTATATAATGCCACTGTAAATTATATAAAATTTCTATGAGAAATTACGAAGCAGTCATTTTGACTGGTACTTCTAGTGTTAAGCAAATTTGATTGTTTCCGAGCAGTTCATCTTTTTATTAATGCATTATAATGTTCTCCTTCAGCCGAGTCAAAATTGTGCTTAATAACACGAGAATAAGATGAACGAGATGGTACTTTACTCCGCCTTACAAAAGTTGTATAATTGCAAAAAATTTGCACGCACTTCACTGTATCGTGAAAATCTTCCTCTGACCCTTCTCGAAACTTATTTTTTAATTAAGAATTTAATTAACGTTGTAATTCCACGATGCGCCCCGAGGGAAAATTATTCGAAACGTAATTGCGGAAAGTAAGACCAGTATTTTCGCGTCCAAGACTTTCCTTGGTTCATAGTTCGGAAGGGAAGTTTATCGTGATTCATTAAACGCAGGAATATGCGTTGCACTTCGTAAGAAGTAAAAATTGCGTTGCAAGGAAATTGCATAGAGAAAACCGAGTCACGTTTTCTCGCGAGATGCAGCGATGTAGTGGACCGGAAGTACTTTATTGACAGCTTAATCCTACTCGCTGTTAATAATTTTCATTCCAACTTGTCGAACATTTCTAAAGCCATTTTGCGATTTGTGAAACACGTAAATGGAATGAATGAAAATGAACGAGATCGATGTGTAAAGTATTTTTTTATTTTCTTTTTCAGCTTAACGTTTGGAAGTTCAGTTAATATAAATTTTTATTTTTATATTTAGTTTATTTTATTTAGTTAATATAAATTACTATTTTCTGTCCTTTTTTTGCAGTAACTTCATAATAACTGCGACATGTAAACGCATTCTCGTGTTTAACAGCGAACATTTTTGATTGTGCACTCAAAGGCGGCTATTCTTTCATTGAAGTATTCGTACGCGTAACGACGTTCCAGAATGTAATTTACAGTCGGTCGTGTGCCGCGTGTACACCGGTATTTTTGCTTTTTGTGCTTCGCGTTAAAACTTTGCGTTTCATATTTTTAGAAGTTGCACGCAAAAATGTTTTTTCGTTAGTTATTTCTTCACAGAGCGTTCGCGTACCAGCCTCGAAGCACGCGGAAAGCAAAGGAAGAAATAAAGCGGAAGAGATAAAAAAAAAGGAGAAAAAATTGCTTTGAAGTGGAGATATTTTAAATGAAACGGGACAGGAATACAATTAATTTCTTCCTTAATTTGTGCGCGCCGTCGTTCGTTCTCTTTAATTACCAATTTCGTCGTTGCGGCGTGGAATCATTGAAACAGTCATCGCTTAATGGAGTCTGGTGAATGAAAAGTGCGCCTTTCGACAGAAATCTATTAGAAAGACGGTTGCATAATGCATTGCAGTTTTATTTCTCTGGTGGCTACGTGTACATTGCTACGACCACGTATGTAAAAAGTATATAAAGCGGACTCACACCGGCGTGCACAGAGCCACGGTGTGTCGTTTTATTATACGATCTACGCATACCGGATGCACCGTAGCCGAAGATGGAAATTTTCTGTTATCCACAAAGACTAGACAGGTCCTGGTTCACAGTGTCTTGTAGGTAACAGAATTTCCCTCGATATTTTATACCAAGTACGTGTGCGCGTGTGCGCGTGTGCGCGTATGCGTGTACGTCTTTTAGCAGGATTCCAATATTCTTGAGTTTTTGAATTTTATACATGACTCGCGTGAAATGTACTCTTTGTTGTTATAATTCTTTGTAATGGATGACGTCGTTATTTTATTCTTCGCCTCGTACGTTCTGTTTTACAGTCCATTTGCTACAATGCTTTATATTGTTAATATAAAGTTGACACGAACTGTACGGGTCGCTGTAAAATAGTATTTTAGGGAAGTTCATGTAAGTCGTTTACAATATCAGTGATGCTCTTGGTGTGTTATGTTTTTCAAAGTCGGTCTGCTGTTATAGTTTAGGCTTACGTAAAGGCGTCGTGTCGCTTGAAAGTTAGAAACTAATGTATCTATATTTTAAAAGATTCGTTTTATTTAGCTGTCACTCTACTGTTAAATTTGATTACTGTATTGCTGTAAGGATACCACGATCCATCTGTAGCAATTATTAGTTTAACACTGGTACGGCTGGTTCGTAATTTCTTATAAAAATTTTGTAAATTTACAATGATATATTTGGGGGATTTTCTATGACTTTTTATAAAAAATATGTACGAAGAATTGTTACCCTTATTATAGGTACTTTTTCAAATACCTATCATTTTTATTTCTTTGATACAAATAAGTCTACTTAATCGCCGATAGTTCTAGTGTTAAAAGTTTTCAAATCAAAGTAAAAAACTGTAATCGATCGTAATTTTTTTTTTCTGATAAGCGGACGAAAGTGGGCCTATAGAGGGTTAATTTTAGACGTGTTTTCATTCAATCTTCCTCTGTTAACTGTGTCATTTTTTGATCAAAAACTTCTTTACTGGAACAAATAAAAATTAATAGAACAGAAATAATTTTGGTTAGGTCGATTTTGATTCTTGCAAATATAAGTATGGTATAATGTGTTTCTAATATAAATGTAACGATACATTGTAAAGAAAAGAAAACCATAAGAAAATTAATTATTACATTCGAAATATCAATAATTTGCGTGACGAGATAACTCCTTTTTTTCGGTTAAAAGGCTATCATATTTTGTGTTTTTGGATAGTTATAAAGAAAGTAAATAATATTGAAATGTAAGTACAGTTGTACGAGGAAATTTTATGTATTACAATTTAATTAGTGGCTGTAGTACTATTATCTTATTGTAACAAAATTGATAAAATGTTTAATGAATACTCATAAGTGTGCATGTATAACCTTCAAGATTTAATATTATTTTTCTATTGAAAAACATTAATTATTTTATTTTTTAAAATATACCGTATATCAGAGGACATTTCAAGCATATGTTACTTACTTAAAAAATTGTTTAACAATATGTAATATATAGAATTTTTATTTTTGTTCAAAATTAAAATATTGAAGAGAAATTGTATTCTAATGTTTTAAAGCCATTATATTAAAATAAACAAATTTTTATGTGGATAGGTACTCACGAATCTTCGAAAGTAAATATCAATTTTTTGCGCCTATAAAAATATTAATATAGTTTTGTAAATATTAAAAATGAAACTCTAATACATTACTCCATAAAATTGCGTAAAACCATGTACCGAATAAATATCCATGATTTNTTCTTGCAAATATAAGTATGGTATAATGTGTTTCTAATATAAATGTAACGATACATTGTAAAGAAAAGAAAACCATAAGAAAATTAATTATTACATTCGAAATATCAATAATTTGCGTGACGAGATAACTCCTTTTTTTCGGTTAAAAGGCTATCATATTTTGTGTTTTTGGATAGTTATAAAGAAAGTAAATAATATTGAAATGTAAGTACAGTTGTACGAGGAAATTTTATGTATTACAATTTAATTAGTGGCTGTAGTACTATTATCTTATTGTAACAAAATTGATAAAATGTTTAATGAATACTCATAAGTGTGCATGTATAACCTTCAAGATTTAATATTATTTTTCTATTGAAAAACATTAATTATTTTATTTTTTAAAATATACCGTATATCAGAGGACATTTCAAGCATATGTTACTTACTTAAAAAATTGTTTAACAATATGTAATATATAGAATTTTTATTTTTGTTCAAAATTAAAATATTGAAGAGAAATTGTATTCTAATGTTTTAAAGCCATTATATTAAAATAAACAAATTTTTATGTGGATAGGTACTCACGAATCTTCGAAAGTAAATATCAATTTTTTGCGCCTATAAAAATATTAATATAGTTTTGTAAATATTAAAAATGAAACTCTAATACATTACTCCATAAAATTGCGTAAAACCATGTACCGAATAAATATCCATGATTTTAAAAATAGTCAAATTTAAGTAACTGTTTTAATGCCATTTTTAATTTAAATATATATTTGTAAAACACTTTTTTTTTAAATACTATATTTAGTGTACTTTTCTCGTGTTATACAAACACGAGATTGCAGCAGAATAACGAAGAAATTTAACCCGATACTCGTGTTCTCCTTCTGTGTTCATTTTCACGGTAGCAGCAGTAATAACAGAAAATATCGTTGAGATCGTTAGCCGGAGCCAGTAGGGTTGATTTACTTCTATTTCATATTTTACATCGTTATTTGATTCTCAGAAAGGACGAGTTAAGAAATAAAAGTTTGTCACAAAGTTATATTTTTCTACGTAAGAAATTGACTTCAAAGTAAACCCAAAGAATTCCGCATATTAATCCTAGAGATACAAAATTATAGAAAAAATTTGCGTTAAAAAATAATGAATTCATTTAGACAATGCACATGCAACGTGATGGAAGGAGCTGTGATATAAAATTTCAAGTTGCGAAAGAAAAATTTAATTACTTACAAAACTAAAAATTTAATTAGCTATATTTTTGTTGCATTTCGTTTTCTTTTTCTTTGATGTGTTTTTGTTAATACCAATGTTTCAAAACTCTGTTTCCTTTTTTTACACTTTCCTGGATTAATATTTTATATAGAAAAAGGGAAAGGGATTATTCCAATCGTATAAGTTACTTAAAATATTAAATATTATTTTAACCATACGAAAATAAAAATATAAATAGTAAAAAAAGAAAGTCATTTACGTATATAATAGTGTTAACAGAATAAATTTTTTTGTCAGATAACTGTAAGGCCATCTTCATTTTTCAATCCTTTTATGATCTCAAATTTAATATTTCAAAATATTTTATAATCGCACAATTGAACTTACAATCAAAAATTAATAATTTCACGAAATTCATTTTTACTATAAAAAGTATACTTTTTAAAAATAATATTTAAAATAAGCTTTAGAAAATGAAGTTAATGTCAACAAATTTACTTTTAATTCCGCGAGAAAAATTGGCTGTAAATACTTTAAGTCACAAAAAAAGAAACATAAACTCTGTAAATGGTTTCTGGATTTTTATAAAACTTGAATCTCGTATGTTTAATCAAATATACCAATAAAGATTTTTAATGAATATGCTATTTGATACACTTCCAAATTAATTAAATATACCTTTACCCGATGCGTTTTATTTACAGATATCCACATTAAAAAAAAATTACAGGAATTAATAATCACACTTTCGCATCAATATTCAGTAATTTGGGGAGAATTTATTCGATATCAATATGTTCAAAATATTAGGTTGTGAAAGTTTCTTTCGTTTCATTAATAACTAATGAATACATAAAATTCCACGTTTTACAATATATTATTATTTTATATAGGATCTATTTTGCTCTGTTACTTTCCTCCATCTCTCGTTTAACAAATAAGACTGTATATTTATACAAACACAACCAGACGAAATCACTGCGTGGAGATAACGAAAGAAATTTTTGAGATAACCTAATGTTTTTATCATCGCTCAAATATTTAAAATATCAAATTATATAAAAATATAAAAACTTTATCATTATTTAAATATTTTATACACGTTACGAAAAATCTTTCACTGTTACAATTAGCAAAACGCACTGTTCAATTTTCTCCAAACATTCTGACACGCTTTATCGAACTGTTAATCTTTCGATAAAATTGTCTAACAATGGTGATTCGTGTTATAACAATGCTACTCGATGAACGAAATCTCTCACGAACACGCGGCTCGCTACGAAATTTCAAGATCTTAGTTCATCGGGTAGCAAGTTCATTTAAGAACACGCGTTTCGTTGTCGAAAATTCACGGTTGCAGCATGAAAAGCATGAGCCAGAGTTGGTCGGTAATTCGAATTTCCTTTCTCTTTCTGGCCGAGCAGCGGAGTACTTTTTACGCAACAACACTCGTTACCGTGGTACTCGTATTTCGTCCTTCTTTCTCGACCACCATCCCTTCCTTTCCAACGCTCCGCGCGGACCGCTAAAATTAAAGCGTCCTGGTATAATGAAGTTAAGGTTTCGGCACATTCCCGCATTTTCCCTTCAGCGTTGTTGCAGAACGAACGAGAAGGGAAGCATGCTGAAAGAAAATAGACGAAGAAAGCGAAAATTTTAGTCAAAGGAGTAAACTATACCTCGGATAACGTTTATATCCTTCTGACTGGAAGCGTATCCGAAACATCTACCGAATTCTAGCCATCCAACTGCTCTACTTCGACTCGACCACCGGTGGTAGCTTCGTCGGTTTGTTTCTTTCTTCTTTTAAACGGAGGAGGACGGGTTCTGCGAGAAAATTCCTTGTAGAAGTTGATCGTAAAATGTGTTCCTATAACTTACGATAACGTGGACTGTAAGACTTAAAATTTTCAAAGGGTGGCGCTCGTTTTAGCGCCATAAATTGTCTTTTTGGAATTTTATACTTTTTCTATCACCTCTTTTTCATGCTTTTCAGTGATTCGTTTGTTTAACTCTCTGTGGGACCGTGCGACTTAAAAGTTACAAACTGGTGTATCTATATTTGAAAAAATTAATTTTCTTTAGTTATCACTGCACTATTAACACATTGCGAACGGCGCTCTGCGCGTTCAACACGCGCTCGAAGCCCGCACATTTTCGAACGCAAGCAATAGAAAGCGGATACGTACATTTCTAATTTGTATTTGGTATTATATTCACATAAATTAGTCTTAAATATTACTATATATATAGTTTATACGTCTATTTATTGTATAAGATTTTTTACACTTTAACTATTATTTATTTCACAAACTTGGATAATGCTTTAGAGTGTGATATTTCATAAAATCAATTTTTGTTATAATTTATCAGTAACAGGTTGAAAATATAGATGATTTTTAAAAAACTGTTGTCTTACAAATTAAAACACCAAGTTTGAAATTCCAAAATGTACAATAATAAAACACTTTATAAGATACGATACGTACAACGATCGGCACAGATCTACCGATGTACTGGCTATAATGATTGATCGTTTCTACATGCTCGAAATGTTGAAATTCAGTTATTTCGCTAATCATTTGTCTTAAGAATGGGAAAGGCCTCGTTGCAAAAATGAGAGATTCATTTTTATCTATCTTAAATAAACTTCTATCTACAGGTGTGGGGTTCTGAGCCGTGGCGTCCTCAGAAAGATATGTGATTTCAACATGACGGTCAACGTGTTAAATCGAAATAAGAACGGTATAAAAATATGTTAATTTAATAGTGGAAAAACTTCTTTCTGTTGGTATTTAAATGTGAGAACTCTTTTCATTGTAAGAGTACGAAGAATCTGAAATTAGTCAATTTTTCATTATAATATTTCCTGCGTTCTAGAAATATATTTATCCTATCGAAAGGTTACGAGCTAAAAGATCTCGTGTATGAATCTTTATAAACAGCAAAACAAGTTGACAGATTAAGACAAACTGAAGACGAAACGAAAAATGAACGACAGTAACACTTAACTTGAACTTATTCTTCTATAATAATACCAAACTGTTCACCTTTTATTATATTATCATATCAAAAAGATGTAGGTAAAGACTGTCTTGGTGTGTATGAAAAAGAGAGACCCCTTATAAAATCTACATCTCAAGTTTTCGACCGTACCCAATACGATAGGACCTCGTTTCCAATTCATTCGGCCTTTAGCCGGAAAATAATACAAAAGAATCGAGGAAACATAGTTTTAGGTCAGTTCTAAAGCAACCACTGCAAAAAGCAATTCAATGTACACTACAATTCCTACAAAATGCCAAGCAACGCGATCGCGCTGTGTAAAAAAAAATATTTTTAAGATATAGATCCTAAAAATATTTTTACGATATAGATCCCTCGATACCTTTCAAACTACGTATAAAAATTTTTTTGCATCATCACAACTCGAAGAGACATAGTATAGGTGATTTTTCTTACATAAATGGATCACCTAGTAGTTTTTACTATTCCTACGAAGATTATTTATATCATATTATATTTATAGTATAAAAAGATTATTATAAATAATAATAACGTACAAAAAATATTATATTTCCTTCGTTTCTCTGAATTCGCAACGCTAACCGTGTGTTCGTTAAAACAGGGTTAAGCAGCTCGAAGAAACGTAACCGATAAACCGAGCACGGAAGCGGTCGAAGGAACAGGTGAACCCATAGAGAAGCGGAGCGAAGGTTCCAAAAGGAAGGAAACATCGCAGCGCGGGAGGTTAGTAACGTATAGTTAAGCGTCGGTACGAACACAGAATGATGCGAACCGGTTCCTAAATTCTCTTAAGCTCGCTGAGTGAAAAAGGGAAGTCCGAGGGAGTACTTTCCTGATTTGTTAATACCCACTGGATTTTATGGTGGATTTAGCGAGGGATGTTTCTCAGTGATTTATTTTCGATCGCGCGGCAGTGGGTTAATGGATTTTTCGTACCATCCTACTAGCTGTAATGAGATAAAATGCTTTTAATGTTCACCCGAAGTACATTCGGTAAAGCACTCATTTGTTGGAATACACGCTTGAAAGTGCGTTCACGCGCGTAAATTTTATATTTCATGTTATTTTTATATTTTTCTTTTTCCCCTTTTGCTCAACAGTTATTACGTTTAACATCCATATTTGCGTTTAATTAACGCAATGGAAATTACCTGTATAATTTTTGTACAACGTGCTCGATTGGAATTTGTTACTCTCCACGGAAGCGATTGCAATTTGAAATTCATTTCTGTATAACGGTTGATTTATTCATTTGTGAAATTCTCGTGACCAGTATTTTGAAACGTTTTTGAAATATCGCTTGTATCGCGAAAATGTACTTTGTACCGAGCTCCTTTTACGTCATCTTCATGTTAACTCGATTTCTGTGTTTTTGTTCCGAACGAAGGAAGGAAGAAAATGAGTTGGCTAATTTATAACACGGATATTTTCATTCGCTATTATTCCATATTTAATAGAAACTGTATTAACGCTAGAACTACCGACGATTAAAGTATACTTATTTCTACCGAAGAAATCAAAGTGGAAAGTATATAAAATAATACGTAATGCAATTCAGACAAAATTTTATCTATATTTTTAATAGAAAATCGCGGAAAATCTGCCCAAAGGCACCGTTAATTTATAAAGATTCTGTAAACAATTACGAATGGGTCATTTTGACCACTTTGGTAGTTCTAGTGTTAACATATATTTAGATATTTTGTAGTAAAATTAATGTTAGCATGTACAGTAGTGATTTTAGCAAAAGATATTTTAAACAAAAGTTGAATGGTTTCGAGAAAGACATAATTTGACATAATTAGTTTTTTCGTTGGTGGTTTCATAAAGGATATAACAAATTTTTCTGTAAGGTTATAATGTAAAATGTAATTAAATACGTGTTAATGTGAGCTATACTTTTTTTCAAGCAAGTTTAACTCTTCGTTGCATAATTTCTTTTATGAAAATACGTACGCTATCGCAAATGATAATAATAAAAAGTTAGCAATAATTAAGTATTTTCTGTTTAAAAAATGTATCTAAGGAAGCAGCATAAAAGACAACGTATGTACTTACTACTAATGGTAAATTAGTTACATCACACTAAATGTCAATCGCAATGCAAAGAATTTTAAGTAAACGATATATTGCATATTTCACAACATAGTGCAACGAAGAGTTAATAATTTAAAAATTCGAGAAACCATTTTGTTATTTATTACGCTGTACGAGATCACAGCCAGGTTTTAAATATTTTGCTTATTAACTTAATGGAGAAAAAAAAATTATAGAAAAATAAAATTATCTTTGTTTAGCTTAAAAACTAAAAATTTTCACGTTGTATAAAATGTAGTTACTTATTGTTCATTCAGATTATGTTTTTATATTATTTCAAACTGTATTGCTCAACTTTGGTAATATAAATATAAAACAAAACTGAATCGTTTCAGATTCTCTAAATTTTAATATCAATGTTACTAATAATAATATTAAAGAATTTCATTTTACATTTTTAACGTAAATTTGTGCGATTAAATACCTCCTACTTGCTTATATCACTATTTCGGAAACACTTTCTATATTTTAATCCAGCATTTACAAAATACTTTTTCAATTGAATAACTTTTGAAACGAACGCGCACAGAGACATTCACAATACACGAAGTCCTACTTTAAAAAAATGAGAAGCAAATTCTTGCTTAGAAACACATAACAATGACATAAAAATATAAAGAATTTAAAGCTATTCACATTTATCTTACATCGATTTGAAATCGTATTCCGACTTAACTGCTCGGAATTCCTCGCACAATAAATAACACGTAAACACGCACGAACAGCAGTGAATCTCGCGGAACGATCGTAAAAAAAAAAAAGAAAGAAAAAAAAAAATTTGATACGAAAGTAAAAAAGAAACGGGCCATCAATCTTCCGGTGAATATTCGATTCGTTGGCCGAAAGTCAACGTGACAGAGGAACGAGCGTCTCGACAAGAACACGAATAATTGCTGCATAACATCAGATTCCTACGTCAGCCGGAAGCGAGCTTGTTTTCCGGAAGAGTTGGAATGCGCTCGACGGTAACGCGAACGAAAGCAGAAATCGAAAATATAAACTTGCTTCATAAGTCAGCCGGCCGACACGGTTGACGCAGTATGTCGATGCATTACGTGGCGCGTCCCCGAGAGAGGATCGATGCTGCGGCTGCCTCTCAAGGGGTTGTAGTTAGTGGCGTAATTTTGTCGGAAACGGGTGCGTCGTTTCCCGCGGCGAATCACATTCGTCAACCGGTATTTTCATTGCTCCATTTTTCGTCCAGGCCGGCCTAGCCTTGCCTGGCCTAGCCCGGCCTGGCCGTGCCCGCTTTGCTCCGCTCTACTCCGCTCCACGCTGCTCCACACTGCTCTGCTCGCCTTGAAAAGGTAGCTGCTCCCCTTTCTCTGCCACGATGTAATAACTCTACATTTTCCCGACACGACGACGTCGCCGCGAGGAATAAAACATCGGCAGCAGCCGACCAAGCAAATCGACTTTCCGATCTTGCTCATCTAGCGACGAGAGATCGATTGGCCACGTTTCCGGCCGCGGGCAACCGGTCGCGCGCAATCCACTACCGTTAAATAAACACTGGCTGCTTTATGCGGTACCGATCACTTTTTCCATGAGAGATTCAGGCGCGCATAGATTTACGTCTGTTCGTGAATCGGTAGGAAAATGGTGCACGCCTCGAACAGAGGATTTCGCCATTGATTTATTCGATTCTCGTTGGAACAACAGCCGCGCTCGTAGATGGGCACCGAGTTAAAAGCGAGCCCGCACAACTTACCGAAGGTATTGCTCCAACGTATGTAACCCTTTAAGTGCTGAATGCTTTGACGCATGATCGTTACGTGTATGAAAAAAGTGATCGCTTCCACTGTTTCACCGCGGAACGTTGTTTTATATGCAGAATGCGATCGCGTTTCGGTGCGATTGGTGGAAGAGTGATTTCTTGTGGAATAAAAAGGAAAAGTAAAATCGAATAAAATGTAAATCTTAAAGTGCAAAATAGTTTCCTTGTCGTGTGAATATTCGTTTCGTAGGATTGATGGGGTGTTTGTTGAGTTAGAATTCTGATGGATATTGTGAGTTTGATGAACTTAGATAAACGATGTTTTCAATTTATTTTTATTTTTTCTGGAAAGTCGCTGCAGTCTATTGGAAAATGTACATTAAACTATGACAAATATGTTCAACTTATACGTTGTATGAAATCAGGTTTATGGGAAATTGTTTTATACGAGAATTTTTCTTGTATAATGCTGATAATGTAAGTAATATGTTTGGGATGACATAACAATAATGTCCAATTTTATTTTGTATGTTTCATCTAGTAAGATAGTGAAATATTGGTATGAAAAAAAATATTCTCGCGTTTTATTGAAAAATGTAATAATTTTGCAGCCGTATCACTGATTTTTAAGCTCAGTTTTAATTATTTGATCCTATAATATTTGTATCGTTTGAAAAATATTCTCAGGGCTTAACAATATTTTTCAAAATATTATTTATATCCTGGGCTGCTGTAATTTTTGCCTCGTGAAAATCCGATTATACGAGTGTTGATTTTCCAATTTTTAATTATTCAAACATGAAATCAAAAATTCTGTCATTTAGCAATATACACGATTTAATTCATCTCGTTTTTCTTTCATGTTTTTTTCATGATCCAAATAATTGATATTGCTATATTTAGTATTATTTGATATGTTAATTTGAACTTGTTACTTGAATTAACGTAAAAATAAAAAACAAAGTAATAGTCGTTTCGCATTATTTAAATTTATAAACTTTGAGGTACGAGGATAATGTTCTTTGCACACTTCAATGGAAGATATGGATAATATTTATACGCTTAAATAAAGACTAAATTTAAATTATTTACACTAATTGTACGTACTATAATTTAAGTTCAGTTTAAAACGGTTATATTTTAACAATATTTTCCGAACATTGCGAACGGTGTTATAAAATGTATAAGCACTTTTAGTTAGGCGTAGTTTCAATCAATTATTAATTTTTAATTTTTAATTTTTAATTTATTAATTTTATTAATAATTTTTGTTTTAAACAAACAAAGACCAATGACAATATACATATGTGATTATGCGTAAAAAATTTCAGTCTTAAATATTTTATAATACGTAATGATTAAGTTTTTTTAATTACAGTAAACTCCCATTTAAAATAATCTAAATCGAATTAATTCGTTCCAGACAGTCAAAATTTACTCAACATAAGACATTTTAAGTGTTTATTTTGTAAGATAAAATTAGTAAATAGTAAAAAAAGGAACAAGTGTAATAAAAATATTTTATAATAGAAAATTAATTAGAAAATTAATATACAAAATAAATTAACCCGAACGTAACTCAAACTGAAATAGAAGGACAAGGTGACCACGTGATGGTTACAGGACGTTAAGTAGTCTGTTCGAATTTAGAAACTGAACGTTCCTTGACGTTTTTGTTGAAACTTTGAATTGTTCAAAGATGGAAAAATTATTTATGGAACAATTATAAAGCAACAATTATTAAAATAATTATTACTGGAAAAAGTCGTTGCGAACGTTACATGTGAACATTTTATATCAGTGAAATTGTCTGTCGGATACATCGTATAATACATATATACAGGAATACATACAAGAGAATTTAATATAATTAATAAAATTTTGTTCCCTGAAGCGTTCGACCACTGCGTGAAAATTTTTATTTGGCGTGTTCGTGGAAACCATGAGCGATTTTAATTTCTCTCGTAGCAAACGTTTTCGTAATTCAGTTAGAGAAATTGAAACTCCTGTACAACGCTATAAATATTTTCTACGTATGCATTATTTATCATCGGTTGCATATTCGTCGTCCATTAAAATAATGAAAAAGGATGTTTAAATGCTCGGGTGTAAATCTTGTGACTCTATACGCTGGTTTACTTTATCATTTATTGGCAATGGAGAGATAACATTCTGATTACAATTGTGCACAATTATATGTATTAACAACTAGGAAAATATATTAACTACTTAATTACATTTGTTACTTTATGAGTGAAAGCACTTATCAAACACTATTTAAAGAACATGTTAATCTTCTAGTTTTGACTACAGAATAACAAATATTTAATCTATAAAAGAAAAATACAGAATGAACTAAAGAATTTTTATTGAATTCTATTAATTTCACGACTATAATTGTTAAATAATTAAATAAATTAATTTGTCTTAGGCTCATTTCATGGTAGAATTCCATTAGTTCCTAATTTCACGACTATAATTGCTAGATAATTAAATAAATAAATTTGTTTTAGGCCCATTTCATACTGGAATTTCATTAATTCCTAATTTCACGACTATAATTGCTAAATAATTAAAAAAATAAATTTGTCTTAGAATCATTTCCTGCTGGAATTCCATTACGTCCTAATTTCACGACTATAATTGCTAAATAATTAAAAAAATAAATTTGTCTTAGAATCATTTCCTGCTGGAATTCCATTACGTCCTAATTTCACGACTATAATTGCTAAATAATTAAAAAAATAAATTTGTCTTAGAATCATTTCCTGCTGGAATTCCATTACGTCCTAATTTCACGACTATAATTGCTAAATAATTAAAAAAATAAATTTGTCTTAGAATCATTTCCTGCTGGAATTCCATTACGTCCTAATTTCACGACTATAATTGCTAAATAATTAAAAAAATAAATTTGTCTTAGAATCATTTCCTGCTGGAATTCCATTACGTCCTAATTTCACGACTATAATTGCTAAATAATTAAAAAAATAAATTTGTCTTAGAATCATTTCCTGCTGGAATTCCATTACGTCCTAATTTCACGACTATAATTGCTAAATAATTAAAAAAATAAATTTGTCTTAGAATCATTTCCTGCTGGAATTCCATTACGTCCTAATTTCACGACTATAATTGCTAAATAATTAAAAAAATAAATTTGTCTTAGAATCATTTCCTGCTGGAATTCCATTACGTCCTAATTTCACGACTATAATTGCTAAATAATTAAAAAAATAAATTTGTCTTAGAATCATTTCCTGCTGGAATTCCATTACGTCCTAATTTCACGACTATAATTGCTAAATAATTAAAAAAATAAATTTGTCTTAGAATCATTTCCTGCTGGAATTCCATTACGTCCTAATTTCACGACTATAATTGCTAAATAATTAAAAAAATAAATTTGTCTTAGAATCATTTCCTGCTGGAATTCCATTACGTCCTAATTTCACGACTATAATTGCTAAATAATTAAAAAAATAAATTTGTCTTAGAATCATTTCCTGCTGGAATTCCATTACGTCCTAATTTCACGACTATAATTGCTAAATAATTAAAAAAATAAATTTGTCTTAGAATCATTTCCTGCTGGAATTCCATTACGTCCTAATTTCACGACTATAATTGCTAAATAATTAAAAAAATAAATTTGTCTTAGAATCATTTCCTGCTGGAATTCCATTACGTCCTAATTTCACGACTATAATTGCTAAATAATTAAAAAAATAAATTTGTCTTAGAATCATTTCCTGCTGGAATTCCATTACGTCCTAATTTCACGACTATAATTGCTAAATAATTAAAAAAATAAATTTGTCTTAGAATCATTTCCTGCTGGAATTCCATTACGTCCTAATTTCACGACTATAATTGCTAAATAATTAAAAAAATAAATTTGTCTTAGAATCATTTCCTGCTGGAATTCCATTACGTCCTAATTTCACGACTATAATTGCTAAATAATTAAAAAAATAAATTTGTCTTAGAATCATTTCCTGCTGGAATTCCATTACGTCCTAATTTCACGACTATAATTGCTAAATAATTAAAAAAATAAATTTGTCTTAGAATCATTTCCTGCTGGAATTCCATTACGTCCTAATTTCACGACTATAATTGCTAAATAATTGAATAAATAAATAAATTTAAAATTAAATTGAATAAATAAAAATTGGTAAATCATTTTTCATTGTAACTGTTATTTCTGATCTATGAATAGAAGCTGAATCGGATACAGAATTTTGGTGCAGAAATTTAAAACTTTTTTAAAGAAATTTTCTGTCTCCCTCTTCCTTTCCCTTTCTCTTCTTCCCGAGCTGTGTAGCACGTGAAAAAGTTCTATCTTTTCGTTAAGCTATGGAAGACGTCACCCCTTTCACGATAAAAAACTGTTTGCTTCAGTAGACGTTGAAACGTAGTTCAGAAGATTCGCGTTTTCACGCGTCTCTACTGCGAACGTGACAGTGATAACTGTCTCGAGCACACAGATATTCTTATTCGAGGCACGAAACGCTTCCAGGATGTCTATGTATGAATGGTTCTTGTTAATTCAATATACATATATACATTTGCGATATAAATCACACGATCCAACATGTGGAGATATTTTCTTCGATAACGAAAAATGAAATACACTCCGTAAATGAGATATCGAACAAAACGAACTGCAGCAGAAAGCAGAAATTCCGTGAAACGCTGACAGAGATTCATGACTGCGTTGAAAAGAACGAACAATTAGTCGGCAACGTACCACGATAAATATCTGCTGGCAACTGATACATTTTCTACCAATTAATTCGTGAATTTCGGATTATTTATCACGTCGCGTTCCAGCTTTCAAGTACCAACTATAAATTTCGTTGCGGCTAGACTGTATTTCCATAAAAGTGATTAACATTTTCAAGCCAAGGGAACGCGACGTTGCTTCGTTATTGAATACCATCTCACCTATATACGAGCCATTCCACGTTGAAACGCTCAGAATTGTGCTTGTTGGCACCGATTTCTTTTTTCAAACTCCTACCATTTGTTAACCTTTTGAATGCCGAGCAATCTAGGTTTTAACGCTCTGCGTTGACGGAACACTTTTTCGCGTACCGCGTATCCTATCGCGGTTCGATTGGTCAACAGGCAACTATAAATTTCTATTCTAATTTTTTCAGTTGTGCTATATTAAATAATATCAGAGAAACTGTTCGTGAGCATATATTATTGTAGGAATAGTAGCATATATTTGAAATGTTTTTACAGTGGTTGACTTAAACTCTATCTATATCTCTATATTTCTGACTATATCTCCATATCTCTATCTATATGTATATCTCCATATCTCTAACTATATCTCCATATCTCTATCTATATCTATATCTCTATATCTCTGACTATATCTCCATATCTCTATCTATATGTATATCTCTATATCTCTGACTATATCTCCATATCTCTATCTCTATCTATATCTCTATATCTCCATATCTCTATCTATATCTATATCTCTATATCTCTGACTATATCTCCATATCTCTATCTCTATCTATATCTCTATATCTCCATATCTCTATCTATATCTATATCTCTATATCTCCATATCTCTATATCGCTGACTATATCTCCATATCTCTATCTCTTTCTATATCTTTATATCGCTGACTATATCTCCATATCTCTATCTCTTTCTATATCTTTATATCGCTGACTATATCTCCATATCTCTATCTCTTTCTATATCTTTATATCTCTGACTATATCTCCATACCTCTCTCTATATCTATATCTCTATATCTCTGACTATATCTAACAAAAACTATGTTTCGTCGACTCTTTTATATTATTTTCCGACTAAAGGCCGAACCAATAGGAAACGAGGTTCCATCGTATTGGTGCGGCCGAAAACTTAAGACCTAGGTTTTATCAGGGGTCTCTCTCTCTCTCTCTCTCTCTCTTTCACACACACATTTTCTGCCCAAATTATTTATTATAAATATTATTATTTAAGTTTATTTAAACATAGTATTTATTTAATATATGCTCAAGAATATCACGTGACGATCACTTTGATCGATAGTACACACCGATAGCGTCCACCGTCGCATATACAGGATGTCCCAGAAGGTCTGTAAGACCCTTTAACACTAGAACTATCGAGGTGGTCAAAATGACTGATTTGCAATTTCTCATATGAATTCTATAAATTTATAACGATGCATTCTTAAGAATTAATTGTGTTTTTCTGTAACTACTATGAACAAAGATTTATTTCCCTTGGATTTTATATTTTTTTCAAATAATTATTACTTTGAATTCTTTAGTTGAAATAGGTAAACTTTAATCGTCGGTAGTTCTAGTGTTAAGGGATGATTCCTGAGATGATTTCAACCAACTTTTTCTTTTTTGTACTTTAAATAGCTGTGGAAATAATAGCGTGTGTACGAATAAACCAAGCATAGTGTACGACAGTCGAGTTTTCAATTAAAATGAAGGGCTCGCGTCGTTTTATTGAATTTCGTTAAAATTTAGTTGAAAATAGATCTTGAAATTTAAGTTTCAGGTTTTTTAGTATTCACTTGAGATACAAAAAAAGAAAAATTCTTACTCCGAATGATTAAGGTTACGTGGAAAAAAAAATATTGCCAATAAACACGGAAAGTCTGCGATGTTGGATCCTCTTTTAGTCACTGTATATCGTAGAAAAATAGAAGAACAGCGGAGGCACTGGGAACTCTATTGTGACGAGAAATATCGATCCGATTCTACTTAAACATTTATGTTCCATGTCACCTAAATATCAAGAGGCTTCGATGTCATTTCGTCAAATCATCAGAAACTCGAAAGCTTTCACAACAGACTGAACAAAAATAATTGGCCGCTAATGAACGAGGTATCTCAATCACGGCTCTTGTTTGGTTTGATCTCGTTCTCGCTCTCAAAGGAATTTCGAATGTTTCATGCTGTCAGATAAATTGCGATCAAAGGTCTCCTAATTCACTTTTGTAAGCGATTTCACTGTGTTGCTCAGCGGTTAACTTTCATGATATATTATATACTTCATTATTATGATCTGTAGATTGCGTAATTCATATTTTTATGAATATTATTATGAATATCAATGGTGTCTACACTTCATGTCAGTGAACGAAATAAATCACGACAGATATAGAAAGGAAAACGGATCAGAATCGGAGCAGAATTGTTTTGGCGTACAAAAACAAATTTTTTTTCTTTGAACGCGTGAAACTGTACCATGTAGGCGTACCAGCTGCACCTCTAATGTTGATCTAATGACGTGGAAGTAAAATATATCTTGAGGTAAAGGATGTTGAAAGATATTTCATCCTTCCAAAAATAACTTTAACCCTGTTGCGACCTTTGGGTCATTTTTTACTAAATCGAATTTTCCTTTCGTTAAAAAATTTCCTAATTTTGAGAAATACAGTTCCTGGCCATCGAATTAGGACCGCTACAAATTTTAAGCATTTTTCACATTTTCCGTGAAATTAAATGGCCTGTTCAAATTGTAATGATATAATTCATTAACCACTAACATAATACACTACTACTGTGCATAACATTATTAACACATGTTAATATTTTGTATTTCCACCCTTTGCTTTGACGACTGCTTGCATCCCTTCCGGCACGCTCCGTATACATCGCTCGATCGTATGCTTCGTATCTTCATTATTTTCCCAAATATCTGTAATTTTTGTTTTCAACTCGGATAACGCGGTGCTCGGAGAGTCGTAAACTAGTCTTTCGAGCAGGCTCCGGACATTTTCTATGGCATTCGAGTCGGGAGAATTACCTGGCCATGGGAGCAAAGGGATGTTTTTGGTTTTGGAATCGTTTATCACCCACACAGTTTGATTATTATCGCGATAGTAACAAATCAGTTGCTATGTATACATCGTTATCAAGGTATTTAGTAACAATCTGAATTACCAAAGACAGTTTTCCATATATGACATAACGTTACAGCCATAAAAGTGAAATTTTCCTACGTGGTCCTAATTTGATGGCCAGGGACTGTACATAAGAAAACCTATCGTCAATACTCGAATTTCCTTGTTTCAATTATATATTAAGGACACATTTTTAAAATTACGAATTTCTTTCAGTGAAATGAGAGTGTATTTGAGTCGAAATGAATTTGAGGGCCGTAGCAACATTAATAACTAACTTTAAAGAACTTTCTGCTGCGTCGCTACGAGATGTGAATTTTGTATAAAAACTCTCTTAGAATCTTCGGATGCACCTTTTGCAGAGTCTGTGTAGCTGAATCTAGACTAGCTTGTCGCTAAATAAAATGTTATCGGTGGAAATAGAATGTTATCCTTGAGATATGCCTAAAATGGCACAATCCTGAGTTCAAAGCAGCAATGTGAAAATTCCCAATGTGGGTCTGACTTGGTGATCATTGGGCCATAAAGTGAAGGACTTAAAAACTACTCAGGAAAACCTTCTGGCGTAACGATGACCAGATATCCTAGTTAGCGAACTTTCTCTGAAAATTGTTTGTCTTGAGACAAAACAAGAACAAAATCCTGCATCATGAATTTTTTCCAAATATGAAAGATAAATTCCAGAAAAATATTGCTTACGGATGAAGAAACTTAAAGAAGCAAATAAAAAGAAACGTTTAAAATTAGCGAATATAATGTGTGTTGTATTTTATCAACGTGATGCGAGTCTGCACGTGTTTTTAATCACTCGCCAAAAATTGTGCGTTTGGATGTGATGATGAGCTACCTCATCCTCTATATTCGTCAGATATTTTAATTAATGATATTAAATTGGATACGGCGACTGTATTTCGATTACAGTTTAAGCTAAAATATACCAGAGGGGGAAAAATTTAATTTTCTGAACCACTCCGCTTTGATCTCCACACATTTTCGTACGGCGCATAACGATTTTCAGTTTAACTAATTTATCTTTGTTCGTACAAATACAGCATGGGTTACGCATGTTAGTTCCACGCGTCTTTATTTTATGCGTTCAAATAAAGTAAAATAAACTAGGTTGGCCTACATGTGCGCGACTTAATTATTTGAAATGGTCTACGTGCATACGTTTAACGTGCTCGACGACATAAACATTGAAATGAAATAATTAAATGCCGTGTAAACGTGGTAGCACTTTTTACCGCGAGATACGTATAATTTAGCGTGTTGAACGTGAGGTAAAATAGAAATTGTTTTCCGCGAACTCGACCGATTGAAATCGTGCAGCGAATATTGTTTTCTCTCGTTTTAATATAGACATTTGAATACGGTTGTCGAGAATTCGATATGTAAGCGGAAGAGAGAGAGAAAGAGCAAGAGATAGACATTAACACTTTTCGGAAGGGGTGTTCAGAATGTCTACACACTGGCACGCAGGGCTACTTGGTTTATTAAAAGTTATTAAAGATAATATTACTATTAGGTTGGAAACTATGAAACGGGCGTTTTTTGTTTAGTCTGTGTTCAGCTATGTTCCATTTTTTTACTTTATTTATCGCACGCAAATGTTTTAACACAGCTGTACGACTAGTTCCTAGTTTAGACCCAAGTGTTCGACTAGTTGTACGTGGATCGGATTCCACGGTCATCCTTAATTCCTCGTTATCAATATGGGCCAGTGGTCTTCCTCCAGGCTCATTCACGATACTCAAATTGCCAGAAGGAAATTTTTAAAACCAATATCGAGCATTTTTGTCATCGGTGGATCCATCTCCGAATGCCTGATTAATATTTCTTGAAGCTTGAGCTGCGGTATGATTTAATTTAACCATTTGACTACTGTTGACTCCTATTGGCGTTAGAAACATGTTGGCTTCCCGGTGCTGTTGGCGCCTATTCGCGTCCGAAATATATTGGCTTAAAATATTAATAAAATATCAATATTATAAAATATTGTTATTTAAAAGAAGCATCCATTCCTTCCAATCGCACAGTCACGTACACTTCGTTCTCGCGACCCAGTTTCTCGGTCCCAAACATATCCTAGATATAAATCAGACACTCTTCGCTAACACTCTTCCGGCCACCCAAGACTTTCGTCCACGGTCACACTTTTCCAAACATATCCGGTGCAGTCTCACTCGCAACTATAAATTTATCCACACAACCACTCAAGAGTTCCAACCAACTAGCGTCTTTGTTACTTTTTATCAACATTTTTCCATTGAATGGAAATATCTAATTTTGAATCATTCGATCGTTTATGAATATAATTGAGAAAGGAAAAAAAATAGAAGAAAGTTGAAATTACTTGTCAAGAAAAGTGTTCGCGGGTTCTGGTTCGGCTCGTTCACGTAGATTAATTAAGGAGCCATTGATGAAAAAATTTCGATAGATCATTCTGTATAATTAATCGTTCTCGGTCTGAAAAGATACGGTGAGATTCTTAAAAGTAATGATTCCTCTATCTTCTTTTAATTACGTAGTATTCATTAGTTCAATGGAAAGTTCGCTCATTGTTTTCTTATCACTTCGAACGCTTTACCTCTGCTGAAAACCGGAATAATTTTCATTTCTTTTCAGCGTAATCGATTGTCCGAATTATTATTTGCTTTCGATTAAAATTTACTTTTAACCATCTATCCCTTTTTGTTCGTTACAAAAAAAAATACAATTGATTACTGAGCATCTCACTTTAATTTGAAATTTTTAATCCAATAATTACAATAAGTAGATTGGTATCACTACGGAATGGAATAGTAATAAAATTTAATAACTCAATGATAAATAAGTCAAATAAAATTTCTTAAATATAAACACATGAGTATGTAAGACACATATTGCTATAAAGAATTAGGTTAAGTGAAGCTTTGCATTAATTCTTGTAATACGATAGACAGAGGCGAATCTTTTGAATTTTCTGTTTGATAGTTAAAAAATAATAATAAAAATTTAAGAAAATTGGCTCTTTATTATAATTTCGAACATTACGAAAAAAATTTGAGCATTAACCCTTTGCACTCGAGAACTTTTTTATGTTTCAATGGGCTATTGTGAAAACTTGTTATTTTGGAAAGAAAAAAAGAAAATTATAAATATTTACGATTTCGTATTTATTTGGTTGATTTACTTTTATTTTAAAATAAAAGAAGTGTTTGAAATGATGAAAATATAGACTCTAATTAAAAATATAATCTCTGAAGAAAATTATGCGTGTCGCCATAGCGGCGCCAGCCGAGTGCAAAAGGTTAATAATAAAAAATGTTTTTAAACTTAAGAATCTTTCTCTTGATAGAATTTTTATTTTGATCCGATTCAGAAGATTAAAAATATGTATATTTCCATTTTTCTATGAAATTTATTATTTTTCCATGAAATATTGCTTAAAACAGAGGCTGCAAGTACTTGTTCAATGTTTTATATAAAACAAATATTTTCGAAAGAAAATGGCCTGCACGCAGTGTAAAGGAAGGTGATAAGGGCAAAGGAAATTGACAGAGAAAATATTACCTTAAAATATTGCGTAAATATACGGCGATGATAAACATCTGTGCATAAATTTCTTAGAATTGAAGCAGTGTTTCATCGCCTTAAATTTCACACTAATTGTTGTTTAATATTACGCTACACTTTGCAAAAATTTAAGTTCTATTTATTAAACTCAATGAAAAATTAGAGAGAGATTTACTATCGTAAAATATCCAGAAACGTCGAGATTATATGATAAAAATAGTTATTCGGCTTAAAAGCTTGAAAGTGCATGTAGTGTCTAAATTGCATTTGCTACCGTTCTGCACTTTCAAATTGAATTTCAATTCTTTAAACTGAAAATCGGATTTCTCTGTCACCCTGGTTAATCGTATAACGTAAAAATATAACTTGTACTATTTATAGTGTTTTCGATCATGTGTATTCGAAACAGCACACACCAAATATCAATTATAACAAATATGAAAAATACAATAACCACTGTATTTTAGAAATATTTTAGAAATATATTACAATAATAAAATAATAGTTGCAACTGAAATATATAATAATAACAGTTGAAATTTAGGTTTGTGATCCCTCCATACACAACCATACAACAGTGAAAGAATTTCATTAAGTACTCCCTGTTATTGTAAATATCGACAACTCATGTACTTTTTAGTAAAGCTTTCTCGATAATAGATTTTTAATAAACAGCCGCTCCCAACTGAAACTTTCACAACACTCTTCATGGTAACAACTTTGAAAACATACTAAAAGATTATTGAAACAAGGAATGGCTTCGTTTTTGTGAATGCAGTGAAATTCGCTTATCATGATCGCTTTGGAACTTAACCCTTTGCACTCGTGAACTTTTTTAAGTTTGAAAGGACTACTGCGAAAATTTAGTGTTCTTTCGGAAAGAGAAACAGACAATTATAAATGTTTACGATTTTTTATTTATTTGGTTAATTTAGTTTATTTTAAAACAAAAGCAGTGTTTGAATTGACGAAGATACAGAATTTAAATTCAAACTTAATTTCTGAAGAAAATTATGCATGACGCCGTAGCGGCGCCAGTCGAGTGCAAAGAATTAATAATATAATGTGGCGGCCCTCCTACGCTCCACCACCAGAGGGACCTACAAGACCGACTTTCCCGCAAGTCCTCGGAAACAGTAGTACGATTAGTACTTATACCGATCCCTCTCCTAACTTCAACATCCCCACGTCTAAGGCACGGGCCTGCTAGGATGCCTTACCGACGAGTCCACTAGCAGGCCCCGGACGAAACGCTTTTCGTTTACATCTTTAACCCGCCACCAAAATAAGAATAATAAAAATAGCCGCCTAATATCCATAACGAAATAATTCTATATTATAAAAAAAAAGAATTATGACATTTATACAATTTATAAATTATAAATTAAGTCGTTAACTGTCCTTAACAAAACGTGTTTCGGTTCTTGTGCACTTTTTATTAATAGAAAAAATATAAATACACCCGAAAGAAGAATTCTTGTAAGATCCAAACGCAACAATACCCACTAATAACCGAAATTTGATTATAACAACCGGATTATTTTTAATTAATTTTATATTGAGCGTTTTTGGGACCGACTGATTATAATATGAACAAGCGATTGATAACATTATCCGTGATCATAACAACCGGATTACATTGTATTTACTATCTATATTTGTCCGTAAGTTAACACGATTACTGGTATCGCAACGGGTTAAAAAATAGAAATGAATAAAAAATAAAAAAAAGAAGACGACTGTTTATACAAGAATAAGTCAACAGCAACCGATTTTCTCGTTTCTATGGCGTTCCAGTTCCTTTTGTGTCCAGAACGATTCGCAGATCGGATCGTTCGGTTGACTGACGTGCAAAATCAATCTTTTAGGAACGTCTCGCATTTTTATTCGTTTATTCGGGCTGGCACGAACGGCGGTGTATCGTAGCTGAGGCGCGCAAGGCAGCAGACGAGAGGAAAGAAAAATGCTCACGCGGACGGCGCACAGGGATCTCGAGGAATTCCGCAATGTCAGGAGGATTCCTGCGGGACCCCCGAGTCGCCCAATCCGTAGGAATATTCCTCGATAAAATATTCTTAACTGGGCGCGCAGTCGTGTTTGCGCAAAGGGCGGTTCCCCGTTCAACGAGAAACGTCCGACAGTGTCTCGTCTCCTTTTTCTATGGCCAACTCGATCCTTATCTCTTCGTCTGTGGATTACGCGGCATCAGCTGGAGAACCTTTCACGTAGAACGCGAGCGAGTCACGAAAACGAGATTCCGATCCGATATAGATTTGTTGTCTTCCATTTAGTCTTGCTTTCTGATATCATCTTGATTCGTCCATTGAATGCGAGATTTATTTCTCTTTACTTTCTTTTTACTTTCATTTGTCGAGCAATGTGATTCGTTTGATTACTCGATGACGGAAGATAGTCGTTTAACGTTTCAACTGCTGACCATTCTAGGAAGTGGTCGTTGCGTACGGAGCACTTTCACGAGCTAAG
>SMSQ01025757.1:79173-97088 GCA_019453375.1 Ctenoplectra terminalis
TGTGGCGCTTTATTTCAAATATATTGTTGCGTTGTAATTTGTAATTGTTACGAATCAAAAATAGTAATTCTCAGTCACGTACAAGCGATCAGTAAAGACAGTCGGATCTAAATCTGTTTTATTGTTAACCCCTTTATTTTTGAATTATGTCGAGAAGAAAAATGAATTCTTTTGGTGAGGAAAATATATATACTGACAATGACAATTTTGAATTTCGCGTCTATAATAATGTATCTGTTATCTTAGAAAACAGTTATAGTGGAGTTAAGTTGGAGTTGCCGATCGATAACTACAATTAAAAGTCGGAGCGTTAAGGGTTAATAAGACGTTTTTGAGACATGCTACATAGTGTGTATCCATCTTAGAGTATTCGAGAATAATGTTTTAAAATTTGAGGAAAATTGGTTGAGTAGTTCTTGAGATTTGAGCGAACAAAAATCGACTCTCTTTTTGCACATTATACTATGTATAATAGCATAGATTATTACGAATTGAAAATAAACATGATTGTCTTCGTTAAATTATCTTACTCGGAGTGGTTTCTATTTGTTTTCAACAGCTTCATTGAATTTTGTCAATAACGGATTCCGAAGTATTCTGTAAATTTGTATTTTTAATGTTAAACGATTAATTGATATTTAATTTAAAACTGAAATTAAAAACAAGCTCCAAAAAGGAAATATAATCAGAGAAAATTATAATTACCCGCTTATACGAATTAAAATGTATGAATTATTGGTATCAAAATTTAATTTTTAACAACGTTTTCAATTTTAAACTGTTTTAAATTCAGAAATTAATTCCAGTAGCTTTTAAATATACGTATTTAAATGATCGGTGGATGTCTTTTTAAGATAAACTGTTTGAATCGGTTCAGAAATTTATTTGAATAACAATGATGAAAATTAATAAAGAGGTTTCATCGTGAGAAATCAAAATAATAAAATTTAACAACAAACGTGCGTTATGAAAAATATATTTGTTAAAAATAAAGATTTCTTAATAGAGGATTTTATGTTGAATAATTATTTACCAATTTATTTAAACTTTTTCTCGACAAATCATTTTCAATAAAATTTGGATTTATACTCTCACTTATATAATTATTTTACAATCATTTTTCATCATCATTAATTAATCACCAATTTATTAAAATTTTTTCTCGACAATCATTTTCAATATATGTTGGATTTATACTCTGACTTCTATAATTATTTTACAATTATTTTCACTATCATTAATTAACCAAACACTATCAATTTTTACCAAAGCAATAAAAACTTTAACAAAAAAATCTCAAGAAGCCAGCAAAGATTCACCTAACGCTTCAGTACTTTTTGGAAATACAAAAAAATTTCATATCACGATGTCAACAGTGATAATGCACCTATCCAGAACAGAAACTGAATCATGATTCAGCAACTCTAGGTTGTTCGAGTTCATCGTCTTGTGGCGATATAGAATGATGGAGTGTCCTTGTCGCAGAACGATAGAACGGAAGTCACACACGTAGCATCCGTCAGTGACTCGGTTGGTTGAGAATGCTCGGCCGATCCTCGAGCGAATTGTTCGCGGCTTATTAGCTTCCGTCCCTCGCTATCCGTTTCTGTCAAGCATGAATAGAACGATCGTTTGATGAATTATTCGGAGTTTCGAAAATCGCTTTCACGAGCGTGGCGATGTTTCGGCGACACGTCGATGGCGCGTAAGTGTTAAATTGACAAAAGTGTTTTAAACACGTATACAAGGCGGGAAAGCACGCGTTGCCGTGCATGTTGGACAACGCGAAAATTGCTTCATTATCATTATTTATTCAGTGTCTGGAAAATAGCTAGGTTCAAAGCAAGAGTAACGTAGTTTGTGCGGTAAACAGCTGCTGGTAAATCGAACTACAGTCTTTGGCATTTATCTACTTTGGTTGTATTTTATTTTGTCGAATGACCAACCTGAGCACACACGCCTGAATCGCGCCGAAACAGATAACCGCGATCACACTGCAGCATACAAAACAAATTAGTCGTTTAAAATCCGAACGTTGAACCAGAGTCCTGTCTGACTCGGCCCAAAATCAATGCGCGGGTATTTTTAGCACAGCTGATCGTTATAAACGCAAAAAAAAAAGAAAAATTCTAATTTTACATTACCGAATTGATATTCTATTTTAACCCTCTATAGCCCGAATTTTGTCTACCTATCAGAGGAATAATTACGATTGATTACAGTTTTTCGGTTTGATTCGAAAATTCTTAACACTAGAACTACAGACGAATAAAGCATACTTATTTCTATCGAAAAATTCATAATGAAAGGTATATAAAAAAATACGCAATGGGAGGGAAACAAAGCTTTGTCTACATTTTTAACAGAAAATCACGGAAAATTGCCTCTGAGATACCATAGTAAATTTATAAAATTGCTGTAAAAAATTGCGAATGGGTCATTTTGACCACTTTGGTAGTTCTAGTGTTAAAGTAATAATTGCTATAGATGAATCGTAGTATCACTGCAGTAATTCAGTAATCAAATTTAATAGTACAATGATGACTAAATAAAATAAATTTTTTTAAATGCAGATACATTAATTTGTAACTTTTAAGTCACACGTTGCCATAGAGGGTTGAAAGATTTTTTTCGTTGTATTTATTTTATTTTTATTTTAGTGGTATATAAGCTACAGCCGCTATTTGATATTATCAAAAATTAACATGTTGTTTATATGCCACACCCGCCTCTGGCTATAATTTTAGGAACGCTCAGCCAAACCGTGAAATGGCTCAACGTTTGCCGACCTTAATGTTATTTATGTCACGCGCAATTAGAATTTAAATCGTAAGGCAAAGGGTTAAACATACAGAGTGTCCCAAAATGTCTGTAAGTCCCTTTAAGGGATAATTCCTGAGATGATTTGAAACAACTTTTTCCTTTGCGAAAATGTCAAGATTAGCTTTGTTAACGAGCTATTTACGAAAAACACTGGCCAATCACGGAGTGAATAAAGCGGCTGGCCCCCAGCGGAAGCGGGTGTTCCAAAAGGTCTGTAAGTTCCTTTAACACTAAACCTACCAAAGCGGTCAAATGATCGTTTCATAATTTCTTGTCCAAATTTTATAAATTATTAACGGTGCACTTTTGAATATTTTTTTGCGATTTTCTGTAAAATATATGGTTAAAGATTTGTTTCTCTAGCATTATGTGTTTTTCCAAGCATCTATTATTGTAATTTCTTTGATACAAACAGGTATAATTTAATGGTCGGTAGGTTTAGTGCTAAGGGATAATTGCTGAGATGATTTCAAACATCTTTTTCCTCTGCGAAAATATCAAGATTAGCTTTGTTAACGAGTTATTAATGAAAAACACTGACCAATCACACAGCAAGTAAAGCGGCTGGCCGCCAGCGGAAGCGTTGACTCTGCGCCGCGCTTATGCTTTGACGAGCAAGTCAGAATGTATCCAAGCAACTGTTGACGAGTATTGAATAAAACTTATATCGAATAAATAAATAAATTATCATTCTTGTAGAATAAATGAACTGAGTTTCAACACTCGTTCACAGTTGCTTCGATACATCCTGACTTGTTCATCGAGGCACAAACACGGCGCGGAATCAACGCTCCTGCTGGTGGCCAGCCGTCTTACTCGCTTTGCGATTGATCAGTGTTTTTCGTTAACACGTTGACTTCCACACCGAAATCACATGTTTTGCTGAGGACGCCACATCGGTAAATAGAAGATTCGACAAAATTAATTTCATTTTTGATCTTCTAATAAAAATTTTTAATCGTTGAATAGTGTACACTTTATTTCAAAGTATTTTCTAATAGCGATGATGATGTTCAAAATTCATTAACTATCAATGTTCATTTAATTTTTACAAGTATAAACATTTGAAGCATTCTGGTCACCGATGACCACCGTGGCGCTACAGGAGAAACGTGTTGATAACTCGTTAACGGAGCTAAATTTGACATTTTCGTTAAGGAAAAAGTTGCTTGAAATCACCTCAGGAATCATACCTTGAAGAGACTTACGGACCTTGTGGGACACCCTGTATAAGACCCCGTATATCCATACACCGAAGCTTTTTTCCTACTATCTGGACGTAGACAAAAAAATCACTTCTTGCATTGTCCATGACGAAGTACGAATGTTGCGTACGGAGTGTGAAATAATGGAGCGTTAGAAATAAATTATTTTATAAGTGAATTCGGTGTTAAACGCGTTTCTCACCGGGATTTCAATAATTTAAAAACATCAATGTTATTATTTTTTTATTGGTTCCAAGCATCGTTTCATTTTGGTTTTCTCAGAAGTTATTCAATGAAAGATGAGAACCATAGAAAACGCCTATTGAAAATTGTACAAATGATCCATATATTCTATTCTGCCCATACTTTCGTTAATCAACGTATAATTGTTGTTGACATTGCTGGTGCTCGTGCCATGTTTAATGACTTTGTGTGTATGTTTACATTATCGACAAACACGAAATTAGTAATTACTCGAGAAATGGGTTTTAATCGCTGGCTGAGAGAGCTCTTTATGCTTTATTAGCCAGCGTGAAACAGTTGTTGATTGAATATGTGGAATGTGTATTACTTGTTAGATTTTGAATTAATCGGTGGTTTAATCGTCAGTGTACGTTGTTATTCGACGTATTTCAAGCGAAATTTCAAGCGAAATTTTATAAATGCCTATGTTTAAAGAACGAGGTAGTTATTGTTTTATAGAGCAGTGAACAATCTGTTGACGCTTGATATTATAAATGTAAACATTTACGAAAACTAACTTTCTGTTGTGTTCCTGTAAGCATATTGTTTAATCATTATTATAAAATGGTATTTATAATATTGTAAAAGGAGAAAATCGTGTTCATGGAAAAATGATAACCTTTTATTCAGAAAAATAAATAATAGTTTCTTAAATGTATTGAAGCTAAGCATTTAAATTAGGATTAATGATAAAAACTTCAAGTTTGCATTTTTTACACGCTATTCACTTATGTATTTACTATGTGTGTATTCATGCTTCTAGTATTTTATATTTTATTTTGTATTTNGGTCGGTAGGTTTAGTGCTAAGGGATAATTGCTGAGATGATTTCAAACATCTTTTTCCTCTGCGAAAATATCAAGATTAGCTTTGTTAACGAGTTATTAATGAAAAACACTGACCAATCACACAGCAAGTAAAGCGGCTGGCCGCCAGCGGAAGCGTTGACTCTGCGCCGCGCTTATGCTTTGACGAGCAAGTCAGAATGTATCCAAGCAACTGTTGACGAGTATTGAATAAAACTTATATCGAATAAATAAATAAATTATCATTCTTGTAGAATAAATGAACTGAGTTTCAACACTCGTTCACAGTTGCTTCGATACATCCTGACTTGTTCATCGAGGCACAAACACGGCGCGGAATCAACGCTCCTGCTGGTGGCCAGCCGTCTTACTCGCTTTGCGATTGATCAGTGTTTTTCGTTAACACGTTGACTTCCACACCGAAATCACATGTTTTGCTGAGGACGCCACATCGGTAAATAGAAGATTCGACAAAATTAATTTCATTTTTGATCTTCTAATAAAAATTTTTAATCGTTGANTATTTTGTATTCTTATAATTTGGTATTATATTTTGTATTCTTATAATTTGGTATTATATTTTGTATTCTTATAATTTTGTATTTTAATTTTATTTTAATTTTATTTTTTAATTAATTTAATAATAAGCTTAAAGTTTATGTTCGGTTAATGTTTCTTAAAAGATTATTTAATTTTTATAATAAGCACTAATCCTAATAAATTTATGTTTATATATTTTATTATTGTTATTGATATATAGGTAAGAAATTTTACTTTCACAGTTACTTGAGAAGAAAATATATATTTTTAAGTAATCTATTAATGCCAATACTTTAAAGTATGACCATTAGAAATTTTCTCTCATCGTCGATCATTCCTTCATTATTTTTTAACAATATAAATAAGAGTAAAAACATCTTATAAACATGCTTATCATTTTTCTTTTGGTTATTACAGTATTAAGCGAATAAATGTGAACACAAATTATGTTACTGAAAATGAATTTTATTAATCATAAAATTAATTGTACATTCAAATTTTAACTCGTATATAGACTCTTTAATAGAAAATGACTCTTTTATTTCCTTTTTTAACATCAATGAATTTTTACACTCACTTCTACGTAGAATCAATTAATAATAACGCTGTGTTCAAATTAATCCACGCAATACTGTATCTATATCAAGTTACACGTCTCGGTATTTTTTAATTTAACTAAATTTAACTTATTTATCACTGTACAATTAAATTTCATTACCATTTTCATTACCACTGTACTAAAACTAGACAATCCATTTGTATCAATTATTGGCTTTTAAATTTTCAAATAAAAGTGAGTAACTGTAATCAACTGTAACTTTTTTTCCAATAAACAAAAAAATTCCTGTTACAGAGGGTTAAATAAAACTTTTAATACATATACCAAATTCTTCAGAACACATATTAAAAATTGCTTCAAACAATTGTTCAGTTACAGCTAATCATATTCTATACTCTACAGATAGAAACATAAAGTACGCTCCTATGAATCATGTTAAAGTGTTAAGAAATCAAGACAATTCTGCGCAATGCATAAACCATAAAGAATCGTGAAACACCCACGGTTGATATTTCCTAATAAAATCGGTTGCCGTGAAGTCTGCGAGATTTCGCCGGTATTCCGTTGCCTGGTGGTAATGTAACGATGTTATGGCTGTGGAAAGTCGGTGGGAACCCGTGGAGATGACGAATCGCGGTATGGAAACGGACAGGAATACGTTTCGGGTGTTCGTTTATGCAAATTGCCACTTACCAGGGAAATCGTTTGCGGGCTCTACTACCGCGGAATAAAATACATAACGAGGCGGCAGGGAGAAACGAGGAAGCCAAAGAAGAACACGGACGCGCCTAGCGGAAATCTACGCTAAAATACACCGGGGATCTCGAGCCCGGGTGTATAGAGGGTGTTTCATGAGCCGCATAATGAGCAGGCATCGAGAGATTTTTTTTTATCTAATAACGCTTCTTCTCGGTGAAGAATTTTCGTTTTACGCAGAAAGCTGATCATTCTTTTTGTTTTCTTTTATTCATTATAATTTTACAGGATGCAAAAATCATTTTCCTGGAGGTACTTAACTTTGTTGTACAAATAATTTTCGTTGATTTCNCATAAAGAATCGTGAAACACCCACGGTTGATATTTCCTAATAAAATCGGTTGCCGTGAAGTCTGCGAGATTTCGCCGGTATTCCGTTGCCTGGTGGTAATGTAACGATGTTATGGCTGTGGAAAGTCGGTGGGAACCCGTGGAGATGACGAATCGCGGTATGGAAACGGACAGGAATACGTTTCGGGTGTTCGTTTATGCAAATTGCCACTTACCAGGGAAATCGTTTGCGGGCTCTACTACCGCGGAATAAAATACATAACGAGGCGGCAGGGAGAAACGAGGAAGCCAAAGAAGAACACGGACGCGCCTAGCGGAAATCTACGCTAAAATACACCGGGGATCTCGAGCCCGGGTGTATAGAGGGTGTTTCATGAGCCGCATAATGAGCAGGCATCGAGAGATTTTTTTTTATCTAATAACGCTTCTTCTCGGTGAAGAATTTTCGTTTTACGCAGAAAGCTGATCATTCTTTTTGTTTTCTTTTATTCATTATAATTTTACAGGATGCAAAAATCATTTTCCTGGAGGTACTTAACTTTGTTGTACAAATCATTTTCGTTGATTTCTTTCTTTTTCTGCCCCTACTAATCAAAATTAACCCTTTTAGTGCCGGAGGCCGATATATCGGCCCTCGCTGCACTAGTGAAAAGTGCCAGAGCCGATATATCGGCCCGTGCCTTGTAACGCTTTATTATTCGCATTGCGGGAGAACTTTATCTCAAAATAAATTTATAATAGGTTATAAATGGTCTAATTTCATTATGAGAGAATATATTTATGACAACATAATTTTGTTTCACCAATGTTATATTACCTATAACAATTACATATTTCGGAAGAGATAATCCGTCCGGCGCTTACCATGTACCTTCGAGTTATTTTTTATTTTTGTTACGTAATATTATTTATCTTGTTACAAAATATATTGGAAATGCAAAGTATATACTTTGTAATAAACGGTCTGTATAAAATTATGATGAAAAGATGACTTTTTGTATGCGCAAATACGTTTTGTAAGGGAGAACTCAACTTTTACTTTCTTCACGATCTTTCATATCTTTGTTATTTATATAATTTTCAACGGATTTAGAAAAACTAGTGTCATTGTTTTGTTCTCTATTTCGTCCTTAATATACTGCTTTTTGAATCATGTGAATATTGTTTCTTGTTTGGTTTTTATGAGCGTTCTCCCAAACCCTAGTAAAACCGTGAAATTCGGCCGGTTATTCTCGCATAGGCACCTCTTTTTCGCCTGACACTAAAAGGGTTAATAACCAAACGCATATAATAATTTCTGACTATGTGTTTATAACGCTTATCGAATGGCAGAAAGAAACGTGTACGAGAATCTTGGTATGCTAAGTCAGTGCTCCGTAAAGTTTTATCTTGCACGGTACACCAACGTTTTTTCGACAATCCCGCGGCACACCACAAGTAAAAGCTTGCAGATACATAAATTGCAATAATACGTATATGTTTTTATTAGATAAAATACAATAAAATAGCTCTATGTATGTAGATATCTACTTTAATTTAGGTTTTAATAAATAATTATAATAATTTTAATAATAATGATTTTTTATAATAATTTTAGTAAATAATAAAGCTATTGGAATTGTACGACAACACAAGAACAAAAATGTTTAGTTATAGATTACGTGTAAAAATTTTCTTCTTTAATTTAAATATAAAGTTTGTTGTTCGGGGTTTACTTGCGTCTATTTAATCAAATTTCTAACAAATGTGGTGGTTAAAAAATTTAATTATTCTCGAGAAAACCGCGACACGCCCAAGACCACCTCGCGTGCCACTAGTGTGCAACGGCACAGCGGTTGCGGAGCACTGTGCTAAGTGTTAACTATTAAATTGTGACCGTTTTAAACAGTGAAGAAGTGTTATCTAATATACAGGCTGTTCCAGCAGGCCATCTAAATGTTTCCTTTGTTTTTTAATGATATAATCCGCACAATTTTACTACATTTTTTACTTCTGAAGTCACTTGACGCTCATTTAATCAACAGTCAAGTGTAACATATTCAAATGCATCTTTTCATCCGTCATAATTTGCAAAAAAAAAAAAAGGAAAAACGTGTTTGTTCGATAAAAAATAACAGTGACCTTGATAAAACCAAGTAATATGATCTGCCAACAAAAATTATTTTTCCATATTATTCCTCGTTTCAGACTGTTAATAGTATGACATGCATGTATAAGCTAATTGTGTTACATCTTGTATAATGATATTTTTTATGATTGAACGGTTTTAAATATTAAGTATCATTACTTTTAAACATTTCGCAGGTATTTATACTTCAGTGGCCAAATATTAAAGAAATTGTTCAAATTGTTCAAATTTGTTTAATATCTCATATTATTGACCTTAATTAATTTTTTATCTATATGTTTATCTTCCATTAAAAGACATCATTCACAATGTGTTTTCTATATGGTACAACTCAAGAATATTGCGTTTCAGAAGCAATCGTTTTAAAAAAGACTATTACACATATGTATATTGTAAGCAATAGAAGCCATTCAGCCGTTATCCCTCCGCATGGCTTTTGACAGGATAGAGAAGAGTTGTATATTTTATGAGGGCCGTGCGTAGAGAATCGGCCAAGTGCGTCCATTTAGGACTGCATTCCCCTTTTTTTCCCTAGGACACCTCCTAGCAAAAACCCAGAATTAAAAACAGTCTGAGCAGGCACGTCGACCAGAGCAGGTCGAATAAAATATATTATTTCCCGACAGCTTGTGTTAATTTCTTCTCGCCTTGCCCGTCAGCCTTCCTTACAATATATTTTTAACAAGAAAAAAAAAAGTGAAAATATTGTAAGGTGGTCGAGCCCAACAGACTTTGTTTGCTCTCGTGTTCCCACTTTTATGGGTGGCAACGACACACACACACATACCCATATATGGCATATGCACATACAGACAAACATGACATACGCACACACAATATTTCCGCGTTCGACCGAAGATCCACGGCGAAGTTACGGATCACACAGGGGTGGCATCCGCCTCCTAGAAAAAGCCCAGGGTTAAAAACAGTCTGAGCAAGCACGTCGACCAGAGCAGGTCGAATAAAATATAATATTTACCGATAGCTTGCTTCTAATTTCTTCTCGCCTCGCCCGTCAGCCTTCCTTACATCATATAAATCAATTTACAAAATCTAAATTGTCTCATAAAGAAATAACTGCCGAATCCAAGTATTACTGAAAGTTCTATCAACCATTTATATTTGTACTTATATAGAGAAAGTTTATGTACGAATATAATACTTAACGGTTATCATATTTCAGCAAAATTAATGGTCCCTTTCTTCCTGCAATTACACTATATATACAATCTCACGTTCTTAGTACCTCGTTGTAGATCACGGAAACCCTATCCCACCAATGTTCTTGCATTTATAGCGATCCTTACCGGCCACAAAGTCATAAATCATGGTTGCATTCAGGCTCGTTCCTTGCGATAGACCGTCCTTCCGTGAAAGGGCAAGTTGAATCCCTTCTCAAGCAATTACGTTTCTGGAAATCCACGATCTCCAAAGTGATGAAGTTACACGCTCGAAACGATGCAATTTGTCGCTATTATACCGTGTAATAAATAACAGTTGAGTAATTAGCGTTAAAAAAAAAATGAACGACGAGCTCGAACTCTGTTTCAGACTCAAAATTCAGTTATGCCACGAAGCTTTAAATTGGAACAAAAGATTATAGTTCTTCAACAGGTGTCACATAATTATGGCCGAATAAATTTAATTAACGATTATTATCGTATCTTAAATTGAGACAAGTTGAGTTAATGTCGATTCGAATCAGTTTTAATTACCACTGTCGTGTTAAGAATGCGATTCAGATGTGTTTAAAAGTGTGGAGTAGATGCAAGCTGTCGATTATAAAATATACATTTCTCGTTAAGGAGATTTTTATTGACACGAAAAAAGTGTTAACTTTCATTCGTTCCTTTTATCAATTTGGTAATTTTTGATATGAAAAAGGCACATTGCGATAAACGTGGAAAAGCAGTGTGCTTTGTACATTGCTTTATTATTTGGGAACAAGAAGCATAACATTATTAATTTACTTCATTTTCAATAAAAGAATTTGCAAATTTAACTATTTATTTTTTCACAGTATTAATTTTTTTACGATTCTGTCAATTTGGGACCAAAGGAAAAAATAAGAAAAGTTAAAAAATAATTTAACCTCAAAATTACAGAAGCGGTACGTTATAAGTGAAGAAATAAATAGCTAACGCCAATGATAACACAGTATTTTAAAAATAATTATGTTAATTATACAGTTATATACATCAAGAGTCAGAGATAAAGCGACAGAATTTAATTCGAACTAGCAACTGTAAATATTGTATACACGGAACACAGTTTTCTAATGTTTAGGTTATTTGATAACACAAAGATAATCTTAGTATCTGCTTTCTTAATGTATAGAATTAATTTTATAGTAATTTAGGTTTTTGAACAGAAGATGAATGCAGTTGTGTAGCATATTTTAGAAAATATACTTTCATGAGAAATTATTGGTAAAATATTATTTTAGTCACAAAAATATTCGATCACTTTAGCTATTAGTATTACTTCTTTGAAATATAATTTTTTTTTCCGACGCATTTTGTTTTATGACAGTATCTCTAACGANGTAGATGCAAGCTGTCGATTATAAAATATACATTTCTCGTTAAGGAGATTTTTATTGACACGAAAAAAGTGTTAACTTTCATTCGTTCCTTTTATCAATTTGGTAATTTTTGATATGAAAAAGGCACATTGCGATAAACGTGGAAAAGCAGTGTGCTTTGTACATTGCTTTATTATTTGGGAACAAGAAGCATAACATTATTAATTTACTTCATTTTCAATAAAAGAATTTGCAAATTTAACTATTTATTTTTTCACAGTATTAATTTTTTTACGATTCTGTCAATTTGGGACCAAAGGAAAAAATAAGAAAAGTTAAAAAATAATTTAACCTCAAAATTACAGAAGCGGTACGTTATAAGTGAAGAAATAAATAGCTAACGCCAATGATAACACAGTATTTTAAAAATAATTATGTTAATTATACAGTTATATACATCAAGAGTCAGAGATAAAGCGACAGAATTTAATTCGAACTAGCAACTGTAAATATTGTATACACGGAACACAGTTTTCTAATGTTTAGGTTATTTGATAACACAAAGATAATCTTAGTATCTGCTTTCTTAATGTATAGAATTAATTTTATAGTAATTTAGGTTTTTGAACAGAAGATGAATGCAGTTGTGTAGCATATTTTAGAAAATATACTTTCATGAGAAATTATTGGTAAAATATTATTTTAGTCACAAAAATATTCGATCACTTTAGCTATTAGTATTACTTCTTTGAAATATAATTTTTTTTTCCGACGCATTTTGTTTTATGACAGTATCTCTAACGACAAAATACAATTCTCAGTAACAATAAGTCTCATTTATTTACTTACTTCCATAAAAATTTGCATTCGCATAAACATCCACAGTCTCCTTATAATTGACGAAAATAGTTCTCAGGAAGAAATTGTTTTTTCGTGAACTAGTGATCGAACGCGTCACATTCAATGAATTCCTCACGACAGAGTTGTTCTTCGAATGACATATCACAACACGTCACGATGCGACATGTATATTCATTTCGTTGATGTAATGCCTATCACGATGCACAAAAAGAAGCGTGACGACGATGGAATCATAGGTGAATCCCGCGAAATTGCAATGCTGCAGACAAAATAGAGTGCTGGTATTTTATCTGACGCGTCCACGAATTCGGGGAGAGAACGGACGAGGCATGCTCGTATGTCCGTCACTTCAAGGAAACAAGTAGTTATATACTTGAAAAATTGCAAATAACAGCACGAGTTGTCGTGAAAAATGATATTTTTTATTGCATTTTCCAGTTTTCACGCATTTCTTATTGTTAGAGTGTCTTCACTACGTTACAATATTACGGTGTCAGAGAAAAGATTGCGCGTCCCAAAATTTTAGCCGCCTTAACCACTAGCGCTGGAAACACGTGTTACGCACCTCGATATCTTTATGTTTCAAACTCGCGAACGACGTGTTGTACACGTTATATGGAAACCGCGCTGTAAGAAACTCAGATTTAACCGTACAAACCAGGCTAATTCGTAGCGCGTTGTATAGAAACCGTCTACCATGTTGTATGGAAACCGCGCTATGAGAAACTCAGAATTAATACAAATCACACTATTCGTACCGCGTTACATGGAGACCAAGAAATACAAAAGACAAGATTAAATTATAAATTATTTTTATTGAATTCAAGAATTCATATAAGGAAATGATAAAAAAATGAAACAAAAAGTAAACAAAAGAACTGTTTTCCAACAAAAACAAGAAAGACTTTTGTAAAATTTTTTAACACTCATCTTCGCTGTCAAGCTCCGCGTTATATGGAAATCCCGTTCTCAGAGTGCCGCGTTATAGAAGGGCTATCGCAATTTCAGGTCGGCGTTATACGGAAACCGCGTTCTGAAAGTACCACGTTATAGGAGGGTTGACTGTAGCAGTTATCGCGGAAATAAAAACGTGTTTGTTTAACAATTAACATTTGATTAGATTAAAACGTAAGTTTTCACTTAATTAATTTATAGGTTATCCTAAAAAAAAAAGTGTAGTTCCCTTTAAGGGACCATTTCTGGGATAATTTCATGCAAGTTTTTCCTTAGCGAAAATATCCAATTCGGCTTTGCTAACGAGATATTAATCCTTTGCGGTCCGAGCCGCTTTCGACACTGTAACTTAACTAGTTCATATTCGGTAATATACTTTTAAAAACTGTCAATAATTGAGTGAATTTTCACATTTTCATTACCAGTAAGATATCTAGATAGAAAATTTTCCATCAAATAACATTTTAATGTAAAGGAACGAGACTGGCTCGACATAAGACCACAAAGGGTTAACACGATGACTGCCGCGCCGAAATCACATGTTTTGCCCAGGATCCTATGGCTCAGGACGTAGATAGAAGATTGGACAAAAATTAATCTCATTTTTGATCTTCTAATAAAAATTTTTAATTATTGAATAGTGCACAGTTTATTTCAAAGTATTTTCTAATAGCGATGATGATGCTAAAAATTCGTCAACTATCATTGCTCATTTAATTTTAAAAATTATAAACATTTGAAGCACTCTGGTCACCGATGACCAATCTATTTATTAAATAGATTTTGTTGAGTAAAAATGGGAAATGTAAAAATACTATTGCAATTGGAAAACTATACAAAGAAATATAATGTTAAAATGGTGCCGGTCTTCAACGTGGGAGTGCTGGCGGCTAAAACAGACTGACTAGTCCTCAGGAATTCTCANGTGGGAGTGCTGGCGGCTAAAACAGACTGACTAGTCCTCAGGAATTCTGGGGCTGGTCAGCAGAAAGTGCAATAAAGCACATGTCAAAAAAGACCTTTCAGCTGGTAGGTCTTACGCGTTGCGGGGGTATGCACATATTCTCGGTGAATCCCAACACCTTCCACTCTGACCAATGATGCTCGCATTTCTTCCGCAGCACCTCTTTCCACCTCCCAACAGTACCGAAGCAAGTGTTGATCAGTGTTAGGGAAAAAATTATAAGTCGAATTATTCGTTATTCACGAATCCACGATTACCGCCACAGACATTCTACCGTGTGTAAGGTGGAATCAGGATTCGAGCGGTTTGTCAGAAATAAGTCTGTAAGCGTTTTTAACACATTGACGACGGGACCTTGTTTCTGTAAAACTTACTAGGGAATAAAGTACGATCGAATAAATTCTTGGTTATATACTTTCGAGAATAAATTGTATTCTAAACACAGCTCTTAATTTAAAATTTGAATCGAACGAATAATTTTTTAAAAGCTACCTTTCATATATCGTCGTTTCCTATTCTCACCTTTTCAAGATCTGAAATACAAAACACGAGAAATCTCGTCACCCGTCCTCACTGTGTTAATATTGCGTTTAATTATATATATAATAATAATAATAATGTCCTTTCCTGGACTATCGGGGGAATAATCGCCTGCAAGGAGATTATTTATTATCAACAACGTTATATTATCGCATAGATTTTTATTAAAATAGAATATTACTCGTTACTCGATTTCAGTTTCATTTCTGTTAACACATTGCGTACGGCGCTCCCAGGGCCCGCACATTTTTGGGCGCTCTAGAAACACTTTATACGATGCACATATTCACTTTTTTAATTCGCATTTGGTAGCAGATATTCGCATAAAGTATTCTTAAACATTACTATATATTTTTTTATACATCTTTTACATTTTTAAAAATTTTAATTATTTATTTTACAAGTTTGAATAATCCTTTGAATAATCATTTTTTTTCGCTAACCATTTGGAAAGGGAATACGCAAGACTTCGTTACCCTGGTAACCTGACAAGAAAGTTTATTTTTAGTTCCTTAAATCGTCGATTGAGTCGAAGAAACCTGAAAACGAGATATCTCGTCTCCCGTCCACAACGCTCGGATTGTTAAAGACGAGATATCTCGTCTCCCGTACGCAATGTGTTAATTTTTGTTCGTTCGTTATTCGAAAAAAATGTATTTATTCGTTATTCTTTCATTCGAAGTAATTATTATTTTTGGCTTATTTTGAACAAAAATGTTGTATTCGCTTTTTCGCTTCATCAATAACGAGAGCATTTTCTATTATTCGTCAATAATGAATAATTCGACTTTATATAATTTTCGCCCAATACTGATCAATAGAAATAGAATATACATAAATAACTTTTATGTTATGTTGAGTAATAGCATTATGGTAGCTTTCAACTGAAATTTTCTTTTTGTAATCTTTTACGTGGTATCTTGAAAAGAAACTGGTGCATGCACGCGTGTATAAAATATTATGCCAGATATTGAGACAATTATTTCATATCTGATAGTCACGGTTTAAACTTATTAACAAACTGTTGCGCCGAACGAGCTTAAACAAGCGTAAGTTTAAATAAGACTTTATTAACCGTATCGGTGTTAGTTTCAGTTTATAAAATACAAACAAACTGTAGGTTCTGTTCATAATTTCGAATAATGAAAGTGTACTTGAATAACAAAGCAATAGAACTTCTTTAAGACTCGGTAATAATTTACATTGTGCGTTAACCCTTTGGCTTACGATTTCTTCAATCTTTATACGTATTAGCAATAGGTATTCACCGCTTTGACACTTTATTAAACGCAAAGTATTGAAATTTTACGCGTATTTTGTATTTTTTAATTTTCGATCTTGTAAATTTAAGTTACAGTTAAAATTAAAATTGAACTTCATCATAAATATTGTGTATTTTTATTGTATTTTGCCCAGAATCGGCGCCACGAGTGTGACTCGTGATTATAGGGCAAAAGGTTAATAAGATTGTCCTGTATCAAAAGAATTTCTCGATACTGTTATTTTATTTAAAATAAAAAACCATAATACTTTCAAATAATTTGGATGATTTGAAAAAATGAAGTTTCTTTATAGTATACCTAATAAAATTAAATTTTATCTTAACTGTTAGGCAGAGTGAATAAATTGGTCCGATCTACTTATTGCGCAGCAGGTTGAAGTGATATTGTATTTATTACTGTCTAATCGTATTACACATATACCGTGGCGCGTACGGAGAGCCACGCCGGAAGTGAGAGACACACCGGAAGAAAGAGACACAATGCATTGCCATACATACACACAATTACTATCTAACATTAACGATTTAACCCTCTATAGCCCGAGTTTTGTCTGCTTATCAGAGAAAAAATTACGATTGCTTACAGTTTTTCACTTAGATTTGAAAATTTTTAAACTAATAATTGCTATAGATGGATCATGGTGTCAGTAATGTAAGCAATAGAGAAGAGTTGTATATTTTGTGAGGGCCGTGCGTAGAGAATCGGCCAAGTGCGTCCACTTAGAGCGGCACTCCCCTTTTCTTTTCCTAGGACATCTCCTAGGAAAGGCTCAGGGTTAAAAACAGTCTGAGCAGGCACGTCGACCAGAGCAGGTTGAATAAAATATATTATTTACCGATAGCTTGTTTCTAATTTCTTCTCGCCTCGCCCGTCAGCCTTCCTTACAAATATAACAGTGATAACTATTGGGTTGTTCGGAAAGTAATTTCGTTTTTTCCCTATAGAGGATTTAATTGTATTTTTTTGCACCCAACTTCACACTTAAGCCGCATAATCATTATATGTTTTGAGAGCTGATATAGCAAGGTTTGCGTGTGAAAAAGTCCATTTGATTCTAGGCAGTAGTTTTTGGTTGGTGCCATTTTAAATATGGAGAGCAATAAGCAGCATTTCCGTCATATTTTACTTTTTTACTATAGAAAAGGTAAAAATGGTGTTCAAGCCAGAAAGAAATTAACCGATGTGTATGGAGAAGATGTGTTGACGGTACGCCAGTGCCAGAACTGGTTTGCAAAATTCGATCCGGAAATTTTAATGTCGAAGATGCACCACGTTCTGGAAGGCCGGTTGAAGCTGATAAAGACAAGATAGAGACATTAGTTGATGCAAACCGGCGAATAACAACACGAAAGATGGCGAAAGGTGCTGGACCAGAATGGCCAATATATAATGTAGTGTCGTAGTTTTAAGAACTCGTAGTTTTAAGAACTCATAGTTT
>SMSQ01025757.1:97189-116918 GCA_019453375.1 Ctenoplectra terminalis
CCAATAGATAAAACAAATTTTTTAAAATATAGATACATTAATTTGTAACTTTTAAGTCACACAAAGCCATAGAGGGTTAAAATATTATTTGTTTTGTTTTCGTAATCTAAAAGAAGGTTGCCTAGATATCTCAAACAAATGAAAACATAAAAAATTTAAAGTGCATTTATTCAACGAACTCAAATACGACGTATTTCATATCCAACATTTTTCTATCAAAGCAATAAGTAAAGAATTATTTCGGATAACAGTTCTTATTAATAAATGTGGTATATTAAATTATCTGTTATAAGTTAACGTTTGAGCGCTCATTAAATACTGTTTTCCCGCTGCATACCAGCTATTTCAAAATGCAAATGCCATCCATGGGGCGACTACAGTCGCTCATGTGTAGATACTATCTAGTGGACGTTACGTGGCAGGTAACTATATTAGCCGCCCACAATATAATACTGAAGTTAATTTATGGCGAGCGACTATAGTCATCTTTAGCAACGAGAGAGTTAAGTGATTCATTGCATAGCATTTAAAGTCGAGATCTTTTTAACACGTTAAGCGCCACGCCGCTCCCTGCGGACCGACGCTGAAATTCCCGTTTAGGCATCGTTGGTTTCTGAAAACTGACAGTATCAATTTTAAAAAATAATAACTTATAATTCATTAATGGATTCTATTAAATCACATTAAACAAAGATATGACCTTTCTCTGCAGGCCTCTAAAATTTTCTTCGTAAATTCTTAACGATTTTGCGACCAAATGTTTTTCAATTAGTATCGCACCACACAGCCTAACGGAAAGTCGACCAAAATCGGCGTGGCGTTTAACGTGTTAACCACTTGACATACAATGACGTCTCTGAGACGTCATCCATTTCATGTGCCATTGTAGACTTTGACGTCTCCGAGACGTCAAGAACTGTCTTTGGCTAAAACCGGGCAGTATATTATTAGATTAGCTGTTTCGTTCGTGCATCGATGCTGTTTTGTTTAGATTGTCGAATCACCTTATTAAATATTATAAAGCATGTCAATTTTAAAATAAAACGTCCTGTTTCTGAGCTTGTATACGAGTGTTCCTAAATGGCCAAATTAATTAGTATCCTACGGACGCGTCGATGCGCATTTTATTTGTATGTCAAGTGGTTAAGCCGAAAAGAATTTGAGAAGCGTAACAGGGTGAAAGAAATCCGTACTGATATTATCGTCTTGGGATCATGTGACGTCGGAATAAAATTGAAGAAGCGGCGTCACGAAATAATTAAGGCGCAGTCACGACTGATGGACGACAAGGAAAATTATGCGCATTTAATTATCATTAATATTGACTACATCCATAAATTCGATCTAAGCAGCGAGATAATAGGAAGAGTACGACAGAGAACCGTGTACGCGCGACAAGCTTCTAAATCGGAAGTTGGTACGTTTAAGGAAACATACCGAACTGTCCGTCTCTGATTTTGATGAAACTTAATGATGAAACTTATGGTCCGTCAGTCGTGGCTGCGCCTTAATGATTTCGTGACGCCGCTTCTTCCATTTTAGTCCGATGTTACATGATCCCAAGACGATAATATCAGTACAGATTTCTTTCACCCTGTTACGTTTCTCAAATTCTTTTCGACTTAATCACTTGACATACAAATAAAATGCGCATCGACACATTAAGCGGGTGAAAATAAGGAACACGTATTTCTTTTATAGCTGTCCAATCGCAAATTTAAGGGGTGAAATTACCCCTTGAAGTTTTAGCAGAAAAATGCTATCTCGAAAACTATTATAAATAGATTACAAGAAAATTTCTTAACCCTCTATGGGCCTGTGTGACTTAAAAGTTACAAACTGATGTATTAATATCTTAAAAAATTAATTTTGTTTAGTTATCACTGCACTATTAAAGATTACTGTATTACTGTAGTGGCACCACGATCCATCTACAGTAATTATTAGTTAAAACATTTTCAAATCAAAGTGAAAAACTGTAATCAATCGTAATTTTTTCTCCAATAAGCAGACAAAATTCGGGCTATAGAGGGTTAAGAAAATATAAATTTGAGAGTTTAATTTGGTTGAAACCTATATTCAAGGCTCGCGAGGTCATTCCACCGAACGTGGATGGCGAACCGTCGTGCGTACACGGATTTTTACGCGTTTATAGGAAATTTAGGGGTGCAAAAATTGAACAGAATGCATACGTAGTTAGGTGACATGATATTTTACTGAAATTCTTTTTTGTTTACTGTATTTAATCCTCTATGGGACCGTGTGACGTAAAAGTTACAAACTGATGTATCTATATTTTAAAAAATTAATTTTCTTTAGTTATCACTGCACTATTAAATTTGATTACTGTATTACTGTAGTCACACCACAATCCATGTATTGTAATTATTAGTTAAAACATTTTCAAATCAAAGTGAAAAACTGTAATCAATCGTAATTTTTTCTCCGATAAGCAGACAAAATTCGGGCTATACAGGGTTAAATATTATTTTTCGTTTTCTTTTGCTACGCCGTAACAAATTGGGAAATATTTTAACGAAAGAAAAGCTCGATTGGGTGGAAAGTGACTATTTTCTATCTATTCAATTTTTGCTACTATTTACAGCAGACGTTTTTTTTTTAAATCTTTTCCGAAAGAATCCTTCGGTACAGTCTCCGGGTAAAGTATGCCTTAAAAACGTGATTTTTCGTGTATCTGGGGTAAAATAATTTTATTGAGAAATGACACTTTGCCGAAGGGTTGTCGCGAATGCGTTTCGCTCGGAATGTTCCAACGTGAGAGAATAGTAATGGAGGCGCAATAAAATTCACTGAACGCCGGAGATGACGTCACGAAGCACATTTCTCGCTGCCGCTTCTTTAGAAATATGGTTTGCGTTTCGTTCTTTTTCAAGCATTACGTGGCGAACAATATCGAGAAGGAGCGAAAAATTTGCAGGAATTCCACGCGATTCGTCGAATTATACAGTTCTATTGTTTTCGAGCGATACCAATTACACTCTACTACCATTTAAATCGGAAACTTCTGAAGTGGAAATTTACAAACTTTTATAATCGGATGAAAGAAAAATCTATTCGCTCGATATCGAAAAAAAGAGAGAAAAATTGGAAAAAAAGAGGAAAGAATTGAAATTTACGCGGAGAACAAATAGAAGCACGTTGTGGCCCGTTTTTATTTCAATTTTCAGCCAGCCTTCCGTTTAAGGAACGGTAAGCGACCCTCGATAGATCACAAAATATGTCTGAGCACCCACGAACGTAACAATACGGCTCGTATTTCCGAAAGGTTTGCCGAAAGAGAAATTACACGCCAGTTCCCGCATAATTTCGTGTAACGAGCGGAAAGTATAGCCTTTGATGTGAGCGGAACAGCGTACGAGGCAAGAGGTAGCCAGGCCACAAAAGGAATGAAAAGACTAAAGAGAAGGGAGGCCGTGTTAAGACTTAACCCTTATGTTAAGTTTATGAGAGGGCAGGCTGCAAGCACGGAAATAGCTGCGAGGTCGAGGGAAATGCGCGTAGACGCGCAGCAACGTCGGAGAGTTAAGCTCGTGTAAGCTGGCTGCGAAATTATGAGAGGGATAATGCCCCGAGATCTCTCCTCGAGAGATAGTCGCGACTGGAATGTGGCACGTGCCACATACTTTTTCCGCTTTGGACAATAACCGGGGCTTGAATTTATTTTCTAACATTATTTTACCCAGTATTTTCCCCACCGGCGCATCTGAATTACAGAAACCAGGCTTTATCTTCTTACGGTTAACCCGTTCGAATTTTATCGTATTTCTTAATATTGTAAAACGTCGAACATTAATAATCATATCGGAGGTATTTAGATAAAATTTGTCACGGTATTCCAATTACATTTGTAAGGGTAAGAGAGAGAGAGAAAAAGGGAGAGAAAATGGAAAGAAACGGAAGCGGAAGACACTGACACTTGTTCGGAAGTTTTATCAGAATAATCGAACTCTGGCGCGTAGGATTATTTGGTTTGTTAATAACAATTACTTAATTTCAAATATTACTCTTAATCGATACACAGCTTTCCTCGCTACTCTCTTCCCTTACGGCACTCTTACAACAAAATCCTCGCGCCCGGAACATTCACTCACATAAGTATACATCCCTCAATCGCTCCATCTTTTTCCCACATACATCCCTTTTTCACTTGCACCCAAAATCTTCGCATCCATCCTTCCAATCGCGCAGTCACGTAGACTTCATTCTCACGGCCCAGTTTCTCAGTCCCAAACATACCCTAGACATGACCCAGACACTCTTCGCTAACACTCTTTCGACCACCCAAGACTCGTCCACGGTCACACTTTTCCAAACATACCTGGATCAGTCTCACTCGCAACCATAAATCCATTCGCACTACCACTCAATAGGTCCATCAACTGGCGCCGCCCCATCGCAGGTACTGGCGACTCTTACACATTGTAATATATTTCATATACTTGTGTACATATCATATACAGGGTGGTCCACGCAACTTGCACGGCTCTAAAATTTAGGAAATATGCGTTGCAGGAAAAGGTTTTGTAGATAGAAACTGCATGGTCTGAAGGGGTACGTTATGTAGTGTGTTAATTTTTTGTTATAGGTGGAAGCGTTTCGGAGATTCGAAGGTCGAGTTTGTTCTTTTAAATGGAATACTATATTTTTTATACCAAAATATGGAAGAATGTCGAATTGTGAGTAAAAAAGTACTGGCCTTCGTTAGCCCTAAATCTAATAACCAACGAGTAATTTCACTTTATTTGCTGCAAATTTTCTTCGCGTAATATCAAGTTAGAGATTCAATTTATCACAGATTTCCGTAGGACAGCGAGATGTTTACGTGACGAATAAAGTGAAATTACTTGTTAGTTATTAGGTCTAGGGCTAATGAAAACTTTTTCACGTATAAAAAATATAGTATCCCATTAAAGAAAACAAAGTCGACGTTCAAATCTCCGAAACGTCTCCACCTATAAAAAAAATTAACGCACTGCATAGTGTACCCTTGTAAAGCATGTAACTTTTGTACATAACATTCTTTCGTGCAACGCATATTTTGGAAGTTATAACGGTGCACACGTTGCGTGGACCACCCTGTATACAGTACTGGATAAATGTTNTAACACTTTCCGGAAGGTTTTGGTCAGAATAATCGAACTCTGGCGCGTAGGATTATTTGGTTTGTTAATAACAATTACTTAATTTCAAATATTACTCTTAATCGATACACAGCTTTCCTCGCTACTCTCTTCCCTTACGGCACTCTTACAACAAAATCCTCGCGCCCGGAACATTCACTCACATAAGTATACATCCCTCAATCGCTCCATCTTTTTCCCACATACATCCCTTTTTCACTCGCATCCATCCTTCCAATCGCGCAGTCACGTAGACTTCATTCTCACGGCCCAGTTTCTCAGTCCCAAACATACCCTAGACATGACCCAGACACTCTTCGCTAACACTCTTTCGACCACCCAAGACTCGTCCACGGTCACACTTTTCCAAACATACCTGGATCAGTCTCACTAGCAACCATAAATCCATTCGCACTACCACTCAATAGGTCCATCAACTGGCGCCGCCCCATCGCAGGTACTGGCGACTCTTACACATTGTAATATATTTCATATACTTGTGTACATATCATGTACAGGGTGGTCCACGCAACTTGCACGGCTCTAAAATTTAGGAAATATGCGTTGCAGGAAAAGGTTTTGTAGATAGAAACTGCATGGTCTGAAGGGGTACGTTATGTAGTGTGTTAATTTTTTGTTATAGGTGGAAGCGTTTCGGAGATTCGAAGGTCGAGTTTGTTCTTTTAAATGGCATACTATATTTTTTATACCAAAATATGGAAGAATGTCGAATTGTGAGTAATAAGTACTGGCCTTCGTTAGCCCTAAATCTAATAACCAACGAGTAATTTCACTTTATTTGCTGCAAATTTTCTTCGCGTAATATCAAGTTAGAGATTCAATTTATCACAGATTTCCGTAGGACAGCGAGATGTTTACGTGACGAATAAAGTGAAATTACTTGTTAGTTATTAGGTCTAGGGCTAATGAAAACTTTTTCACGTATAAAAAATATAGTATCCCATTAAAGAAAACAAAGTCGACGTTCAAATCTCCGAAACGTCTCCACCTATAAAAAAAATTAACGCACTGCATAGTGTACCCTTGTAAAGCATGTAACTTTTGTACATAACATTCTTTCGTGCAACGCATATTTTGGAAGTTATAACGGTGCACACGTTGCGTGGACCACCCTGTATACAGTACTGGATAAATGTTTCTGAATATACTTAACACTAGAACTACCGAACCAGTAAAAATGACTGATTCATAATTTCTTATGGAAATTTTAAAAATTTACAATAATGAATTTTTGGGGATTTTTCATAATTTTTTGTAAAAAGTATGCATAAAGAATTGTTACCTTTATTATAGATATTTTTCGAAGTACCTATCATTTTGATTTCTTTCGTACAAATAACTCTACTTTAATCGCCGGTAGTTCTAGTGTTAAATGATTCAGTGTATTAACATTAATTCAATTAAAATGCTTGTAGAGCGTTAAATATAACAAATTTTAATATAAAATATATGTTTTAAAATGGTAAAGAAACGTTGACGTTACCATTACAACAAATAAATAGAAAAACGTCAGTGCCCGAATTCATTTGTCCGGTACTGTAGTATAAGTAGTATAAGTCCGGGATAGTTCGACCACTTTTTGAAAAAAAGTCATTGTATTGTTTATTTTTTACATTTTTGTATATTTAAATCACAGTCCGTGACATATTAAAATATTTATTTCTTTTTCTAATCAAAACATACTAACATTGCAAATTTCCGATTAGCTAGAATAATTTAACTGTGTTTAAATACATTATTTATAATTTCTTTTTAATTTATGCACGAAAATATACTTCTTTTGAATACGATTTTGTCTTAAACATTGTGGCATGGGAAAAACAAAAATTTTCTGCTGTCTTTACTCTTCACTGAAAATTATTATAATCAAAAGAAAAACATAAAGCGCGTTCCGCGACTTTTCTTCAGTTTTAATTAATATTCACGAATGTTAAATTTGAATCTTCTTAAAACTTGAAAACACCGTTCAACGATCAATGGTCGAAGACGGTTTATGACTTTCGAGTTAGTACCGTGACAGCGGAGTTCCGAAGTAGCTCGTATTTTTTCACTCACCATACCGATACTTCCCCATCGAAAAGGGTGCAGCACCTTGCGTCGATGGCGCCGTAAATCGCGTTCATCGTTTCGCGGTAACACGTTGTTTCAATAACATCAACCTTTATCTACGGATTCAAGATGTCGAAATAGTCGACGCGTATGCAAAATTCCATTGCGAGGGATTTCGACGTTAGAAAATACAGCGGAGGCACGTAGCTTGACTTCAACCAGCCTAGCTTAATGAAACAGTTCTGTGGGTAATTGCGTCAATGAGAGAAACCATGTGTCGTTAGGCGATCGTTATAGTTATGGTGTACGCTGGATTTCGTTTATGAAATTGTCTGTTTATGCAAATGAAGGCGACAAGAATAATCTTCAGATAATTCGTAAACTTGTGCTCTAAAATTTAACTTATCGTTACGTAGAAAATATTAATTTTAGTAACGGATATTCAGATGGATAATATTACTATTAAGAATTATAATAATATAATATAATTAATAATATCATATGCAACGTATTGAGCTGCTTAGTGAATATTTAGACCTTTGCGGACGAATGTCGCCGCTACGGCGACATTATAATTTAATTCCTAAGTCGAATTTTAGCCTCCACAGCGACAAACGAATAGGAGTTTTCTATTTTCTATTATCTACTGTTTTCTATTTTATTGTTTGCCTAATTGTTTGGATATTTAATTTATAATCTCGTTCCGTATTGAAATTATGCTCCACCTGCCACGAATCAGAGTCGAAAGAGTGCTCGTCCGCAAAGGGTTAATAGTCTAAATATTTATTTTCGCTCGCTTGAAAAAATTCAAACTTGTATTTTATCTGGATCGTTAAAAGAGTAGAGAAAGATGTATCTTTTTTAAATTAATTGCAATTATTAGAGATTATTTTCCAGTGAAACCGGTTTAATATAATACACAAATTCAACGGAATATCGGTACACACCGTGGAAAAAAAATTTTTTTTTTCCGATGGAGAAAATTTTATTTCAGCTCAAGGGGAAAACGAACGATTCCACGAGACGTTCAATGTCAATTAATTATTTTTCCAATATTACTCCCATTCGCCCCGAGTTGAGCTGTATTATTTCTTTTTCATTCGTTTGCATAAGATTTAAGCGTTTCATCCTATTCACCCCGAGGTTGAAAAGCTCCGCTCATTACGTCTGACGAGCGTCGATATTTTTGATATTATCAGCGATATAGGTGGGCCACGCGTCAATTTTATAGGAAGCAGAAGGGATTAAGTGACACAAGCAATTGGCAATCAATTACTAGCGGCAATCATCGCGCGATTACCTGCACCATCAGACGCAAAATCGTTCTCATATAAATCAAACGACAGCCTCAGCCGAAATGGGGGCTAGGAAATCGTTGGCCATGCTGCCTTCCATGTATGCACCGCCCCCTCTGCCAACCGATTTACGGATCTCCGTTCCGTTACCCTTCTCCCCTTCCTTTGGCTCTGTTGTCACCTGGCTCCTTCTCACTTTCGCTCGTACAACGGAGAAACCGAGGAACCTGTGGTTCCCGTTCTCCATTGACGAGACGTCAACCCCAGATGCTACCTTCCCTTGTACCGATTCCACCCCTAATTTCTGTCAACGCACCCTAAACGTCTAATCCCCTTTGGATCGTTATCGTTACTTATAAACAATTTAGAATTCTGAGGTTGTTGTTTCGTTTCAATTTTTGTATCGGTTTTATCGAAGTTTCGATGAAACAAAAGAAATATACAGCTGTGGGTGTTTTTCGGTGAAACTGATTATAGGGTACATTTGTACCGAAATTTGATCCAGATTTTATGTTTGCATTGTAAGCAATAGAGAAGAGTTGTATATTTTTGAGGGCAGTGCGTAGAGAATCGGCCAAGTGCGTCCAGTTAGGACGGCACTCCCTTTTTTTTCTAGGACACCTCCTGGGAAAAGCTGAGGGTTAAAAATAGTTTGAGCAGACACGTCGACCAGAGCAGGTCGAATAAAATATATTATTTATTGATAGCTTGTTTCTAATTTCTTCTCGCCTCCCCCGTCAGCCTTCCTTACAGCATAACGGCAGATGAAATGTCTTTTTTATTATTTAACCCTCTACGAGCCGAATTTTGTCTGCTTATTGGAGAAAAAATTACGATTGATTACAATTTTTCACTTTGATCTGAAAGTTTTTAAAGTAATAATATCTACGGATTGATCGTGGTATCGTTACAGGAATACAGTAATCAAAAATTGTACACTGATAACTAAGTAAAATAAATTTTTATAAATATAGATACATTAATTTGTAACTTTTAAGTCACACGGTCCCATAGAGGGTTCAAATATTATTGTAGAAATGAAGTGAAATGTGCATTAAATAGATTAAAATATATAAAAACTGTTTCGGATTATTTGGATTTTCGTTTATCCCGATTTTGTGTCGATTGATTCAGATAAACGGGGTTTTAATTAACGGGATTAAACGGCGATTAAAGTAGACTTATTTGCACCAAAGAAATCAAAATGATATTTGAAAAAGTATCTATAATAAGGGTAACAATTCTTTGTACATATTTTTTACAAAGAGTTGTAGAAAATCCTCAAAAATACATCATTGTAAATTTATAAAATTTCTATAAGAAATTATGAACCAGTTATTTTAACTGGTTCGGTAATACTTGTAAATATTTTGTGAATATCGCCAGCAGCAACCTAACGGCGAAAAAAATATGTGTCCGTCAAAATGTTAAAAAGTGTTTATCGCATTGCCTAGCAATCTCGAATTTCTTGACTTTTAGGCTAGCAACAGACCCATCTAGTGATCTTTCCATTATTTTTGCTTAACCCTTTAACTGCGAGTCTTGTTTATAAACCACATACTAAAATTATAGCCAGAGACTGGTATGGTTTATAAACATGTTAATTTTTGCTAATATCAAACAGCGGCTGTGATTATATACCACTAAAATGAAAATAAAATAAATGCACTAAAAAAAATCTTTTAAAATAGAATATCACTTCGGTAATGTAAAATTAATGTGGTTTACAAACCACACCCGTAGTTAACCAGTCAGCTGTGTTTGACTATATCCGTCATGGATAATTGGCAGTATTTTGTGTCACGACGACTATATCCGTCATGCGCGAAATTTAGTTACCATTTCCTATTTAAATTGTAATTTTCATCGAAAACTAAAATATATTCGTAAATTCAAATATGTTTAGAGTCTTTGCAGGTCAAAACGAAATAAAACGAACAAATAAAAAGTATAAATAATTTCAGATGGATTCATGCATCCCCGTATGCACTGGCTGGATTCTTACGACACACATACAGTACCGGCCATAAGTGTTTTACTCACCTTCAAATTTCGTTACTATTCAAATGACAGGTATTTTATTGTTATAAAAATGTGCGTATCATTAAATCCTAATTATAAGGCTAATAGAAACCATCCAAACTGTTCTGCGCATACACGATCAGGTATTGTAAATGAGTTTACAATTTTTTTTTATGAAAAACGACAATTTTAGAGTTCAAGTAAAGAAACCCATTTTTCTAAAATTTTTATAACGCTCAGTAGGGAATACGGACGCAGATAATACGGGCACCTTGTTCTTCTCAAATTTTACACCGCATTTCATACCGCGTTAAACTTTGGTAGAGTAAACAGTCGATTTTCAAGTGCTTAAAGAATTTTGCAAAAATTTCAAATAATGTCGGGGAGAAAAGTTATTGATATAACTTTAATTATTAATTTATGTTATTAATAATAAAGTTAGTAAAAATTTTAGTTTAATAAAAATTAAATTATTAATTTAAGTTATTAATAATATTGTAGGGATGTTAGGTTGCTGGCGGGTGTCTCAATAAAGACTCACCAATGGACACTGTCTGATGAACAATAACTATTTATTGACTAATAACTATACTCAATATTACAATACTTACTCTCTAATTCTCTTTACTCGATTCACTCTTCTCGACCCTTCTCTGACTCTCCTTGACTCAACTCTGACTAACCTCTGACTAACCTCTCATGCGCATTTTTTCCATTCATTTATTCCCTCAATATCCCTTGTTTTTGTATTATTTTGAGGGTGGGCAAAGACTTATGACCGATAGCGTAGATGTGCGCTCTAAAAAACCTCTTTTCAGGCCACAGCTGACTGGTTAAAGGGTTAAAAAGAATTCTTAGAGCGTCGAGTCATTTTTGTTCTCACAGGATATATTTTATCTAAAACATATTTGGTAATAATCCAACGCAAGAAATAAATAGAATTTTTATCACGCTCTTTACTTTCCATTATAAATTGCTCTAACGGTCGACTATCCCTCATTCGTATCGTTCGTATAACGCACACATTCCTGCACTTTAATTACAAACATTTTTCTACGGGTTGATTCCTCGGACGAGCAGCTCAATTTTTTCAAATTCGGGATCATGCGAAACCGTAATTGTCCCGTTATTAGTCTGGAACGCTGCCGTGCGGTGCCTGGGGTAAATTTTTTTCCCAGTGGCCAGCAATTAAGTTTCGCGATCAATGGAACAAGTGTACCGCATGAAACGTGCAAAACGATCTAATTATCATTATACTGAAAATCCGCTATCTCTGTTTCCATAGTTCCCATTCACCGGTACTAATTACCGGTGATTCAGCCACGCGTTATATGCCATCGTTAGAAAGGAAACGCGCGCGATGGAAAGCTTTTCTCTCGCGATTCGGCGACAGAGACGCTTCGAGCGGTTGAAAACTAGACACCGCCCGTTTTGACAATGAGGAAAACGCGAATAATGGACCTGGCATGTGCTCGTTTTTTATCCGTACAATCACGACAATCGATTAACACGGACGCGCGTTAGTGTCCTCGGTGTTCTATATGTAACAGCTCCATAAATTTTATCCGCTCTGTACTTCGACGGGAAATTCAATTTTCTTTCTGACGAACAACCACATTTCCCTGACCGGACCTCGTTATTTTTGTTCCTCTTTCTTCTCGAGTTTACTTTATGCAGCCCGCAGCGTAAGTTCAACTTAACAGAGCATAATTTAGGTCGGAGAATTTTTGAAAATGTAGTCAAACGCGTGAACGTTGCTGTGAGAGGAAAAGAACGAATCGTTTCTTCATTGAGATTGAATTTTATAAATTGTACGTAAGCGATGATGAAGTTGATGAGTATACAGTCTCTGGTCATCTAATTAGGATCGCTACAAACTTTTAGCATTTTTCACGTTTTCCGTAAAATTATAAGGCCTGTTCAAATTTTAGTGATATAATTTATTAACCACTAACATAATACACTACTACTGTACGTAACGTTATTAATACATGTTAATATTTTGTATTTTCACCCTTGTATCCTTTCCGGCATGCTCCTTTTCCGCAGGCATATGTTTCAACGGGAAAAGAACGAACGAAGTGAAACTACGAGTTCTCAAGACAGTCACAAAGGGAATAAATTTATCTTATAAGTTGCTATTTTATTGCCGATATCACGTTACATCTTTATTGTTAAACAAAACAGTTGCGTCCGCACGACTTCGGCTTCTTTTCATCTTTCAAATATTACATTAATATTTTATAGTACTTCTTTGATATAATACAGTCCCTGGCCATCGAATTAGGATCGCTATAAATTTCCAACATTTTTCATGATTTCCGTAAAATTTAAAGGCCTATTCAAATCGCAACGATATAATTTATTAACCACTAACATAATACACTACTACTGTACGTAACGTTATTAATACATGTTAATATTTTGTATTTTCACCCTTGTATCCTTTCCGGCATGCTCCTTTTCCGCAGGCATATGTTTCAACGGGAAAAGAACGAACGAAGTGAAACTACGAGTTCTCAAGACAGTCACAAAGGGAATAAATTTATCTTATAAGTTGCTATTTTATTGCCGATATCACGTTACATCTTTATTGTTAAACAAAACAGTTGCGTCCGCACGACTTCGGCTTCTTTTCATCTTTCAAATATTACATTAATATTTTATAGTACTTCTTTGATATAATACAGTCCCTGGCCATCGAATTAGGATCGCTATAAATTTCCAACATTTTTCATGATTTCCGTAAAATTTAAAGGCCTGTTCAAATTGTAACGATATATAATTTATTAACCACTAACATAATACACCACTACTGTACATACCGTTATTAATACATGTTAATATTTTGTATTCCCACCTTTTGCTTTGACGACAGCTCGTATCCTTTCCGGCATGCTTCGTATACATTGCTCGATCATATGCTTCATATCTTCATTATTTTCTTCTTATTTATTGTAATTCTTGTTTTCAACTCAGATAACAAGGTGCTTGGAGATTTGTAAACTAGTCTTTCGAGTAGGTTCCAGACATTTTCTATGGCATTCGAGTCGGCAGAATTGCCTGGCCGTGGGAGCAAAGGGATGTTTTTTTATTTTGGAATCGTTCATCACCCACACAGTTTGATTATTATCACAATAGTGATNTATCCGTGATGCGTGAAACTTTGTTACAATTTGATATTTAAATTGTATGTTCGTTCGTGTCGCGGTTTGACCTCGCGGATCTTTTCCTGATCGAGGGTGTAACTCCCCGACAAAACCCTTTCTNGTACATGACATAACGTTATAGCCATACAAGTGAAATTTTTGTACGTTGCCCTAATTCGATGGCCAGGGACTGTAGTATCNTAATAATATAATAATATATAGTGATAATTGATAGTAACAAATCAGTTGCTATGCATACATCGTTATCAACGTATTTAGGAATAATTTGAATGGTCAAAGACAATTTTCCGTACATGACATAACGTTATAGCCATACAAGTGAAATTTTTGTACGTTGCCCTAATTCGATGGCCAGGGACTGTAGTATCTGAGTACTTTTGGAAAATCAAACGTTATGGCGATATAATAGTTATTTAAGTAGATATAATGTTTATTGTTAGTAGCTTTGTAGCATTTGAAATTGTTTAGAGTTTCTGGTATTATTAAGTTCACCTCTTGTTCCTTTCTTTTAATACAAAGCCATATCGAATATTTGAAAGAAAAAGCAAAGTGAATTGTAATTTCAAATAAGAATAAAGAAAAATTTGTTATGATTTCTCACAAATCTTATATTTTTAAAACAATGTTCATCTTTAATTTTGGTAATGATTAAAGTATTCAGAAACGAAATTAATTCTTAACCGACAGGAAAGAGATTTAAAATTTAGAACAAGGATGGGTGATTAATGATTATTATCGTGTTTTTCGTTTCTAATTTCATATGTACCTTTGGGAAATACATGTATGTGCTTTTTATATTAATTAATGCATTATTTACACTATTGAGAAAACTCAAGTTTTCATTTTTTTTATTCTAAAAAAGATTCATCTTGATATTTGATTTTTTAGAGTCTTAATACTTAAGACTTTAGAGGCTAAAGTATATTAATTTAAATGGTATTATTGAACGAAATGCTTTGTAATATTTAATATTGATGCTTCCTGTACCATTCATATTTTTATAATTTTCAATTTATTGCACTATTTGCAGTTTAAAATTCACATTTTTCATTAAACTATAATAAATTCAATTTTTTTCTTTGTTAACATACTCTTCTTCCATCTCTCATTTTTCCAACTTAATTGTCCCTTGGTATTAAATTGACACAAAGCTAAAAAAAATCAATGAAAATATAATTAAAATAAACAATTAAATTTTCCAATACGTATATTGAAAATAAAAAACAAAAGTAATGAAATGTTTGTGTATTCAGACATAAGATTGTTATAAAGCGGATAAGAGATACGAGTTATAAACTACTTTTTTATATTTATGAAGAATGTGTTAAATGGAGTTCATTAATTAACTAATAATTTAGTATCAGTTATCGGGGATGAATATAATAAAGAATGTTATACATTAGTATTGCTTTTTATTTATACCGTTTCAATTTAACTGTGTTACGACTCAATTATTCTAAATTTGTTTTTCTTTTTTGCGCGTACCTCAGTTCACTTCGATTTGCTCTTCCCGTCTGTATCCTCGTAAAAGGAAATTTCTTGTAATAAAATCAAGATTAAAAGTAATATAAACTGTACGATTTGTTTCGTAACGTAACGTACAAATTTTCTGATTAAAATTGGTTTCTGTATACGTAATCGTTTCCTTGTTACCAAAATATCCTGCCAGTATCGAACAGCACACCATTTTGAAAATATTGGTTTGTTTACTCATAACTTTCCGGCTAACAGCAAATTCCTTCCCGAAGTTTTCATGCTGCACCGAAGATATTGGTTTTCCGAGTTAATCGCATTAGTATCTACCAATTCTGAGAAAACTTTTTATCCTGGTTCAGTCAATAACGAAACAGCGTTTCCTACAAATACAAGTATGTGCAAATTGTATGGAAGAACAGAGTATATGTCTTCGATTAGCTCTTAGAAGATGGTATTGCGCTATTATTTGTGAATAGAACTTATATAGAGCGATAAAAATGAGCTAAAAGACTTTAAAGACTTAGAGTAGATCGAAGCTAATTGGATCAGAATAAGAATTCGGTCAAAAGAAAGATTTTTAAGTTTAAATGAATTTTTTATTATTAATGTTCAAATAAATGGATATTAATTACGAATTTATAATAAAAAGATAACTTTCTAAATTTTTACTATTATTTTTTCACTGTCAAAAGAAAATTATCCAATTCGTCTCGGTCTATCGTATACTACTTTCCCTCACCGAGAAGAATAAAAGACGTGTATAAGGGTTAGGTTCGGGTTAGGTTCAACTAAAAAATAAAAAAAAAATTTTAAACTTTGCAGAAATGTAGTTCAAATAATGCTAATAACGATAGCATTAATTTTTTTGAAAATTAAATGGTCCTAGAGGTGAAATTCTCCCTCGTAGTAATTGTGAATTTTCATGTGATCGTGAATATTTACGAAGCTGGCCAAGAAATTTTATTACGTGTTTATCTTAGAGCTGGATTATGAGATTGTAAAAAGATTTGGTGTTCAGGGAATTTTTGAAAACCCGTGCTTTTTTATCCAGAATTTTTACAAGTTATTGAAGTTATTCGTAAAGTATAACATTTATAGAAGGTGAAAAAATTATTCTTATAAATACAGTCGAACCTCGGTAACCGAAATCTTGAGGGAAAAGCTAAACTCTTCGGGTTAGAGAGGTTTCGTCTTATTGAAATTTTTGTGCAAGAGAGANTTACGAAGCTGGCCAAGAAATTTTATTACGTGTTTATCTTAGAGCTGGTTTATGAGATTGTAAAAAGATTTGGTGTTCAGGGAATTTTTGAAAACCCGTGCTTTTTTATCTAGAATTTTTACAAGTTATCGAAGTTATTCGTAAAGTATAACATTTATAGAAGGTGAAAAAATTATTCTTATAAATACAGTCGAACCTCGGTAACTGAAATCTTGAGGGAAAAGCTAAACTCTTCGGGTTAGAGAGGTTTCGTCTTATTGAAATTTTTGTGCAAGAGAGATTTAATAAAAGAAAATTCAACTTGCAGAGAGTTTGTACAAGAGTTAATATATTTCAAATAATTGCAGAGGTTAAAAGAAAAATAAATTCAACCTTTAAAAGTAAGTTATTTATTCCTGTTACTGCTGTTACAATTTATTATTTAAAAAATGTGAAATTTTACTTTATCTATAACCTTTTTACTTATAAAAAATGTGAACTTCTACTTGCAGATGTTTTATTTTTTAATTCAAATTTTTTAATTAAAATAACTTCATATTTTAATTTGTGNATTTATTATTTAAAAAATGTGAAATTTTACTTTATCTATAACCTTTTTTACTTATAAAAAATGTGAACTTCTACTTGCAGATGTTTTATTTTTTAATTCAAATTTTTTAATTAAAATAACTTCATATTTTAATTTGTAGAGGTTTTAACAGGGCTGCGAATAGGAATGAATAAAATTGTAGTTTTATAGACGTTCCACTGTTTATTATTCCTAAAATATTGTTAGCACGTAGAGAATGTTGTTAACCACTGTGTACCTAAGGTTTTCATTACAAAAAATTCTAATAGAGAATACTGCTGAAATATANGTGTCTCGACTCGTCGACTTGTGTTTTTAGAATGTCGTCTCTTCCTGGTGTCGCGGCGGAGGAAGGACGAGAGGGCACACTGATTGGTCATCGTTTGAAATCGGCGATTTACCAATCAGCGTGCTCCTTAGATACCGCGACCACCCCTTCCAGTGCGCCCTTAGCGCGTTTTTTCTGTGGAGAGGGTGTCGCGATACCTGGAAGACGCGAGGACTTCGTAGGTTCGGCAAGGCCACGGAGTTTCCGCCAGGTACAAATGTTCGAGCACGTGTACCGGTCGATGTACCGTTCTTAATTACCCTTGGGAAACTCCGAGTTCGTGACAGATGGTCGGCTATCGAGGACAACTAAAAAATAAACTCTACGGTCATTGTAAAAAAAGGCCGGTTGGACGGCTGAAATATTCGAAAATGTCTTTACTCAAAAATAGTCTCTTAATTGCGAGTCTGTCATAAACCGACCTACGAAAATCCTCACGTTTCTGTTCTTTCGGACGGAACATTGTAATTTTTGCGAAATCTAAATTATATTCGTAAATTTTAATATTTTTAAAATGTTTACAGGTCAAGACGAAATAAAACAAACAAATAAAAATTATAAATAATTTGAGTTGGATTCATAACTTCCTGAGGGCTAATTATACCCGTCATCGCTTCATTATCGCGACATTGGTGCGCGCTTTGCAAAGAGATCGCCACAGTTAACTGGTTAAAGAAGTACAGGTAACTTTCCTATAACACGGGAGATAGGTTCCTAGAAAATCCTGTGCTGTATGAAACCGTGTTATAGGAGACCCAGAGCCAGTACAAAAAGGGAAACTACGTTCCGAAAACTTATTAAAAACAAACTTTTTTTTTTAATTCCACATTAACAACTTAATTTCTATTAAAAATATAAATGTATCTATAACACAAAACGAAGAAAAAAAACAAAAAATATTATTTTCATTTAATGTAACCTTAATTTAATAAATTTCTTCCTCATCGCTACTCGGTACAATCAAACAAGAACGTTTTTCCGGTTGAACGATATCACCTTCGCTTTCTGAACCTTCTTCTTCATTTACATTTTTTGCATCATCTAACCTCTTTAACACTAAAACTACCAAAGATTAAAGTATACCTATTTCAACAAAAAAAAAAAAAAATAAAAACAATAACTATTTGAAAAAAATACAAAATGCAAGAGAAATAAATCTTTATTCATATTCGTTACAGAAAAACACAATTGATTTTTAAAAATGTATCGTGTGATGAAATGAATTTATATGAAAAATTGCAAACCAGTCATTTTGACCACCTCGGTAGTTCTAGTATTAAAAAATCTGTAATTTTGATTTGTTTGCTGGTTCTTCCAAGGCCACGTTATTTTAAGTTAATTTAGTTTCTAAATATGTTAAACAAAAATCGTGTTATCCAGTGCTGTGGAAGTACAGTGTTCCACAAAGATTTTCGCAATTCTTTTATCGTGTTGAAGCGAAACAGTGTTACAGGACGCCCTGTTGTAGGAGAGCTACCTGAATTGGATTTTAACTGTTACGAGAGGAGCACAGAATTACCTTATTTAAATTCGAACAGTATTATACACCGAAAATTCGTTTTGTAACGATAGGATAGCACGAGATGAAGGATTTTTAGGACTGTAGGACAAGCACAATAATTTACTCATTTTTTGGTCATATATTACAGGTTTGAGTTCAGATATATCTTAACAATATACAAACTGCTTCGCTCTCTGACTTTCAGTACAAACAATTTCCCTAATCGTATTTATTCCGATGAGTCGTCCGGGCGTTCCCCTGTACTATCCGCTCTTGGAAGCGACCAGCGGATAATCCAGCTGTTCTCCTGCAGAAAGTAACCCGGGTGATAGATAACGAAGTTTCTCGTATTTTATATTTCATGTCTTGAAAACATAAAAATAGTATAGAGTTTTTTACTTAAATATAGTTTATAAATATTTAATTATTAAGAATTGAGTATTGGTAAGTGATTGTGACGCGCGATAATAGACTATTAATATTACAGTAATTCCTTAATTACGCAACACTCTCATTTGACGTTCTCTCAGCACTCTGTTCTATTCTCGGTTCAACACTGTCCCACCTACGTTCAACTCTTTCTTACTCTACTCTAACGTTCAACACACTCCCACGTTCCGTTCAACTCTCTCATCAACACTGTCCTTTGCTTTCTCCAGCTCTCCTCGTTCAACCCTGCTTTCCCTTCAGTCCAAACCTCCCTCCGCCTCGACCCATCGTCCGTCCGTTGGGTCCGGTCCCTGTCCCGTTGCGCCTTTATTGCCTTCCATAAACTATGAGTTCTTAAAACTACGAATTCCTAAAACTACGACACTACAATAGTAAACTACGATGCATGAAAGATTACTTTTAAAAATGATAATCTTAGCTCAAACTTTAAATTATGATCTATCTTTAGAATACAAATTATTCCTAAAAGTGCTTACGAAAGCATGAGTT
>SMSQ01025757.1:133959-144659 GCA_019453375.1 Ctenoplectra terminalis
CAGTTGTACAGTTATTCATGGTAAGCGCGGTTGTCCAAAGAAATCGTTGCATCGTTTGTTTTTTTTACATTTTAATTGTTTTGGGGAAAGAGTTTTCGCGGAGCTATACCACTGTACGACACGATGTGCTTTATATTAGGTAATTATGTCACAACAAAAATACGAATGAATAAATTATAGTTTTCTTTATAAATTTTGATATAAAGAGTCTGAAAATCATAATATCATGTGAACGCATATTCCCTTCGCGTAACAGTGGCGTATACAGCTCTCAACGACTGAGAAATAAGTGAGCCACCAGAGTGGCGTACCGTTCAAAGAGATGGCTTCCGCGAAAGCCACTATAGTGGCGTACAGTAGCTAAAAGGTTAACGTGTTAACCCTTTGCACTGGTAAATTTTTTTTAAGTTTCAAAAGACTATCGTGAAAACTTAGTATTCTATTGGAAAGTAAAACAGAATATTATAAACGTTCACGATTTCTTATTTATTTGGTTAATTTACTTTTTCTTTAAAATAAAACAAGCGTTTGAATTGATGAAAATATACAATTTAATAAAAAATACAGTCTCTGAAGAAAATTACGCATATCGCCATCGCGGCGCCAGCCAAGTGCAAAGGGTTAAGTTGTGCCTCCATCACGTACATGATGGACGATTGGTCCGTTTTGTTTCCGAACGTTTCGCGGTCAAAGGATTAGAACTAAAATTTTCAGCACCGTCGAGTTTTCGCCACGCAAGTATCGCGACTAGATTCACGCGAATCTAACCGTGTGCGGTCGGTGTTAATACAGTCGGCAACAAATGACAAACAAGCTGCGTCAACGCAGCGTAGCAGCCGCAGGAGCGAAATTCGCCGCGACGCGGTTCGGAATACCGGGAACGCGGACGCACAGGTGAGGGTGAGAAAGGGTCGATGGGAGGTTTAGTAGGTTGAGGGTTACCCGTGCAACGTGTAAACGCGCGCACCCTGGAAATTTGCAAGTAAATGGCAATTAATCAGTGTCCGTATGAATGGGTTGGCGCCGTTAATTTGTCATTTCGTGCCGCGACAATTTGTATGCGACTGTCAACATCGTCGAATTCGGCCTCGTGCCACGCGTGCAATAATATACATATATGTATATGTAAATAATATATATATATGTACGTATAAACAGAAAACACAAGCGATACGTGAACTTTTTGTACGTTGTCGTGATTCAGCGTGTGACTTCGCCGATGATCGATGAAACACATGAATTATTGGCGCGGAACTGGTTCCCCGATGTGAATGAAGCCACCGGTACGATCGTCTGTCGCGAGATATCTCATTACGGAGATTCATTAAGAGGCCGCTGAAAAATGATCGATCGAGTAGGTGCTTATTGTGACGGTACCTCTCAAACTGGGTAAAATGTTCTGTCATTCGGAACAGATGAGCAACGCGAAGTGCAAAATAGGTGAATCGTGTATTCTTTTGCACGGTATACTTTCTAGAGGTGCTTTATTTTTGTTCTGTGTTCGTTTTTATCTCGGTGTAGTATTATTAATTCCAGAACTAAAGATTTTTATAAATCTGAAACGATGAATCGTCGGAAAATTTGTACAGAATCATATAAAAATGATTTAAATTAAATAGATGATATTTCAAAGAAATAACGCGTGGTTAAAGTTTTATTTATGAAAACATTTAATTCACACCAATCTATGACACCTAAAAATCTAAAAGCTGATTCACTTTCATCCATTAATCTGAAACGATGAATCGTCGGAAAATTTGTACAGAACTATATAAAATTTATTTAAATTAAGCATATGATACTTTAAAGAACCAACTCGTGGTTAACACTCTATGGGACCGTGTGACTTAAAAGTTACAAACTGATGTATCTATATTTGAAAAAATTAATATTGTTCAGTTATCACTGCACTATTAAATTTGATTACTGTATTACTGTAGCGACACCACGATCCATCTACAGTAATTATTAGTTTAAACATTTTCAAATCAAAGTAAAAAACTGTAATCAATTTTATATATAATAATTTTTTCTTCAATAAGCAGACACAATTCGGGCTATAGAGGGTTAAGGAACCCTTATGAGTATAAAATTATTTCGCGAAACTCGAGATGATAAACAATAGAATATTCACAATCTAGGTAGTACATATAAAGAAAAACGTTTCAATATTCTTTTATTATATTATATTTTTTATTATATATTTGATTATATTATATATTATATTATATTATATTATATATTATATATTTATTATATTTATTATATTACAATAAAAGATAAAATATCAATTCAGAACGCTTTATATTTTATTTTTATTATTTTGATGAATATTTTATGTATATTTTGTGGAACGCTTTAAGACATTTTGTAGAATCTCAGAGTTCCGTGGAACATAGTTTGAATAACTGGTTTAGAGCAATAGATGCGTGAATGAAGAGTACTTGGAATCGAGCAATAAAAGTGCGAAAGAAGAGTGTTTGTAACAATTATGTAATTTTACATACAACTCTAAGTGTTACTATCAAATCGAACTGCGATACCACAAGATTTTGTGATTCTGCGCTGAAAATCTATAAAACTGATATTAATTGAGAAACTTTTCAGCAACAGAATAATAAAAATACTTAAGAAATATCAGAAGATTGTAGAGAAAAATAGACAATGCATTATTTAATACAGAATAAGTTAAAAGGTGATAGCCCATTTTTTACACAGAATAATACATCATAAATTTAATTCACATCTAAACTAAAAAAATATGCTAAAGTAAATACCTACGGTGTGAATTTATAATATTCAATACGCTACTAAAAACAGCTGAAAGACAGAACTTCTTATATCTCACGCGAGTTCAAGTTATCCTCAAAACCAACTCCTCCAGAATTATCCTAGTTCTGTCATCGTACATAAAATTTGTTTTTCAATTTTCTTGAAAACTATGAGAAAACCTGTTGACTGGTCCGATAAAATGTTCTCCAAAAATAATACGAAATAGATACGTCGTGAAATATTAATTCAGTCGCTGAATTCTCATATACTAGTTTCGCATTTTACCTATTCATCGGTGTTGTCTTGGTTCACGCGGTAATACGATAAATATTTTTATAACTACGGACACGCAGATCCGTTCGAAAGTGCAATAAGCGGTCAAGTAAATGGCGATACGTGCGAAAAGTTGAAAATGAAGTTTCACAAACGCCAGGAACTCTCATCTATACATTTTTCCTCGAATATCTCTAAATATACATTTCCCTCCGGTTACTCGTTGGAAACTTCATGGTGCTCGCTGAATTTCTGATCAAATGCTTTTTCAGCGGACGCTAGAAACGCCATGAAATCGATCTTCCGAGTGGGATTATGTTCAAATGCCTTGAATAAAAAAAAATTCACATCGCCAGTTTAGTAAACCGGCTCTCTTCGATAGGAAAGTCGCAGCGTCTGCGTACTATTGCCGCTTCAGTATTTTTTAAATGATAAAAGACGGACGCATTCGTTTTATTGAACGTAAGGCGTTGAACGGGGGGATAAAAGACGATAAGAAAACTATTTGAAACGTAGGTTCGGGTAAAATTTATACTTCGAAATGAACTCTACCGGGAACGTAGCCATCGGATTTTTTCGAATTTATGTCAGCTCATTTACGCTTCCGCTTCTGCGTGGACTTGATCGTTTATTGTTGGCCACTGCGGTATATTATGGTGAAAAGTGATAAAGAGAGTGCGGTACTCGAGAAATGTTTTTATTCTCTGCGCTACATTTGAGCTGCGCTTGGTTTACTTTGTAATTTTTCGCGGTGTAAAGGCTAGAAAAAACTACTTCCTATAAAAAAATTAATTTAACCCCTTGCCTTATTATTTTTTCAATAGCTATACATATTAGCAGTAGCTGTTCACTGTTTTTAAACAGCTTTTAAACCGTGTCAGCTACAAAACAATGAAATATTATACGCAATTTTAATTTGCTAATACTCAATTTTATAGATTAAAATTACAGTTAACCCTTTGACTACTGTGGGCGCCTAAAGGCGCTTAGAAATTTTGCGCTTGTGACACTATGAGCCCCTAAAGGCGTGTAGAAATTTTGCGCTTGTGACACTATGGGCGCCTAAACGCGCCCGATGTAGTTTGGCCTTCTGACACGAAGGGCGCCTATAGACGCCCTGAAAATTTAAGCTTAACGTTAACGTTAACTTTTTAATACGTATAGTAACAATTCGGTGCAGAATACAAAGAAATAAATAATATTGTTTCAATGTAGTGGAATTGTTTTTTGATTAGTGAAATATATTTTCCCAAAAATGTATCCCTGACAAAAAATTTCGCCGTTCTCAGCGTACGTCCTAACCGAATACCGTATGATACGGCTGGTGAGCCTCAAAGTCTGCCGTAGTCAAAGGGTTAAAGATAGAATTTAATTTTTTTCGCAAATATAGCGTGTTTTTATTGCGTTTGGGCGATAATCTGCACCACGAGTGTGACTCGTAGTTGTAAAGCAAGGGGTTAATACTTCGTAATGCATATAGTACCGCTACATACGTACTATTGCTTTTTCGAATATCTAATATGACAAGTAAGAGAGTTACGTTGAATAAGTAATCAAATAATAAACATATTTGCATTCTTTCATCCTTGTAAGGCGTAAGAGCGCCTACGGCACCAAGGCCCTGCATGAGGGTTAATTTATGATACTGCCTGAGTGAGACGCCTGGTCACCAAGTGTCTGGGAAATCGGCTAGGCAGAAATGCACATGGCCCGCTCTAGTGGTGGGGCCCGGGTTTTCCGAAAACGTACTAAGAGGAGAGAGAAAGGGCAGTCTAGCTAAGCCCGCGTTAGGAGACGGTTTGGAATAAAATAATCTTTTTCAGACTTTTGTGTTTTGCCATATTTTGCCCTATCCCCGCTTTCGACCATCCTTACATCCTTATATTTTTATAAGAAAATTATTCCAATAATTATTACTGGAATAAGTAATAGATAGAGGAATAAATAATAAAGTCGCAAGCACCAAGTTGTATAAGACTCTTTTACGCAGAATTTGATGGTCCACCAGAATCCGGAAAAAAAATTACACATTCCATTTAAAAAACTGAAGGTGACCCTGACATCTCAATAAACAAATTAGGAAATACAAAATAGATAAGACCACCGTATGTCCCCCAAGGTACCATTTGTATAAAACATTTTTTCGTAAAACGAATACCTCAAAAGTTATTTGAGGTCGTCACGTTAACAGACTCACCCTGTATGTATACGTACACTTATATCGTGCGCTTACTGTTAAATTTTATTACGCGTTTTTTAGAGTATATTGTTTGCAAATAAATTATTTAGAGCATATAGCGGTATTGCTTAGATATTTATTCGTATATATAGTGTAGGTAGAGAATGTCTTGGTGTGTGAGAGAGAGAGAGACTCTCATAAAACCTTGGTCTCAAGTTTTCGGCCACACCAATGCGATGGAACCTCGTTTCCAATTGGTTCGGAAAATAATATAAAAGAGCCGAGGAAACATAGTTTTAGGTAGTTTTTAAATCAACCACTGTAAAAGTACTTCAATATACACTACTATTCTTACAATAGTTTTATATTTATATCTATAACTGTTAGTTGAAGCAAAATATTCTGTGCTTTTGCAAGAAGAAGTTCAAAATAAAAAGTAAAAAGTTTCGACTTTTTTAAATTGAAATAACCTTAATAATTGAAGTATCAATTGCTGTTTTCAATAACTTCTGTCCTCCTTCTCGCTGTTCCACGGTGGCTGGGTTTCGAGCTTCCTATGGCAACTGGATCGTGACTGGTCTTCGATAAAAATATCCTTTATTAAACTTATTTGAGCTGTATTTTATGTATCTGCAATCATTCATATTTAGACAGTACATTTTCCTTAATATTGAAAAAAAATTGTATAAACGAGAATTGTGCAATTGTTAATGACAGATTTAACTGTGTAATAGTGTTGATGGCTTCCGAAATATTTAGGAAAATATATTTTTCATCCCTAACTTTGAGGGCTGTTTTCACCCTCTAAATATGAATAATTGTAGATAAAAAGAAATACGTGTAAAATATTTTTTTAAACACTGTGTCATATATAAGTTTCATTAAAATTGTTATATAATAATATAATTTAATAATATATATATTATTATTATTTATATATATATTATATAAATTATATAAATAATATAATTTCATTATAATTATTATATAAGCGTGGTATACTTAAACAACGTCCGTTGTAAGATTCGGAATAAATCATGATAACAATTTTAGAGGTCTATTTATCGAATCGAAACAGAAAAGCATGCAATATCAAGTATACACTTTATCGGTAGCTATTGTATTCACAACCGTTTTCTGAGCTACATCGCAAGTAAAACTAAGAACGACACATTACTTTAAAAATTAAACTTCAACTCTGTAAACGTGTAAAAGAGTGTCAGGGTCTCTTAATTTGAAGCGATGCTGTAAACTGTTCAAGTAACAGTGCATACATAAAATTCGAATTTTAAAGAGTTAATATAATTGAAAAATTTTAAATAAAAATATTATTTTACACGAGATTTGAGCCTTTTTTCTTTTTTTTTTTTTTTATTTTATACTACATTTTTTGAAAATTTTATTTTATGTAGCTCAAGTGGTTATCTCGTGTAAAACCTTCGTTGTAACTTTTTTTTTTTTCTAGTACTTTTTGAGCCACCAATATTTCAAATGCACATTCGTTGTTTTCAGTCACGAACGTAACAGTGAATGTAAAAAAAGATTTTGTTAAAATAAATTTAACCTACGCGAGAATTTTCTGTATTAAAAACGGTGTTTTGTCACGAACAATGTATTTTATATTTCAATTCCTTCTTTTTTTCCACAAAAGGTCGCCATTTTTTCAGTAATTCTTTAAATTGCAGTCTCTGTGTAGAAAATAACAGAACTTATAAGTTCTAAATATTATTACACGTGCCATATGACACTTTTATAACTGAAATATTAATAATATATTATCTCTTTTAACTATGAACATATTTTGCTAAAAGATAACGTAAAAACATGTTTTCAATCGTAACATTTATTATTCTACTTAATTCATAAAATTACATGTAAATGACGCACTGCCAGTAATAAAAAAAAATAATTTATTTCTTAATAGAACGATCTGAATGAGCATTTAATTTTTCTTTGATAACATTCGATTCTTTTGCAATAAACTGTAAAAACGTACGCGCTTCGTTAAATTATTAATGAGTTTTCTTTCATCAAACATTATTACGGCAAACGAATCGAGAACGATTTTAACCCTTCGCACTCGAACGTCTCCTCTCAGGGGATATCAGAGTTTATTAACGATATTAATGATTACAGAGGATGGACTTACGTCGGCATAACTTTTTTAAAAGATGCATGTTTCCTTGAAGTTCTGTTAACCACTTGACATACAAATAAAATGTGCGTCGACGCGTCCGTAGAATACCATTTAATTTGGCTCAACTGTGGACACTCACGTGCAAGCTTAGAAACAGAACGTTTCATTTTCTATATAACATTCAATAAAGTTGATATATAATGTTAATGTACAATAATTAAGTGATACTGTAAAGTATGATACATCTCAAAATATTAGGTTGTCCTGAAAGTTTCTTCCGTTATCTTCATGCAGTGACTTCGTATGGCAGTGTTTATATAAACACGAGGGCCTAATTCGTTAAATGAGAGACGAACGAAGATAACAGAGCAAAATGGATCCTACATAAAATAATAATATATTATAATAAAATATCATGCGTTCATCACTTATTAATAAAACGAAAGAAACTTTCGGGACAACCTAATATTTTGGAATATGTAGCGGCGTTCGCCGAAGACAGTTCTTGACGTCTCGGAGACGTCAAACTCTACAATGGCACATGAAATGAACCATATCTTCCAGACGTCATTGTATGTCAAGGGGTTAAGGACAGTTAACGACTTATGATACGGACGAATCCTAGCTATTTTTGAGAATGGTCATTTTCACATCTGGCATGTTATTAGTTTACGACCTAGAAACTGGCGAATATTTCGATGTACGTCGCTTTCTGTTCAATAGCAAAGTGCCATATCCAAATCTTTACCAAGAACTGACGCACGTGTACTTCAGCTGCTACCTTCTGACACCGTTATATCTGAACCTACCTGACTTAGGACTGACGCACGAACTCCGAGGGCGTGACATTGACCATCTCTCTTGACACCAGAATTTTTGACTATTGGACATAGCATGCCTCCCAGCCTCTTGGCGATGACACGCCTAACAAGAGTGTCTAGTACTTAAGAACAGTCACTGTGATTGTTAAGGACAGCTAACGACTTAAATTATGATACGGACGAACCCTAGCTATTTTTCAGACTGGTCATTTTCACATGTGGCATGTTATTAGTTTACGACCTAGAAACTGGCCAATATTTCGATGTACGTCGCTTTCTGTTCAATAGCAAAGTGCCATATCCAAATCTTTACCAAGAACTGACGCACGTGTACTTCAGCTGCTACCTTCTGACACCGTTACATCTGAACCTACCTGACTTAGGACTGACGCACGAACTCTGAGGGCGTGACATTGACCACCTCTCTTGACACCAAAATTTTTAACCGATTGGACATAGCATGCCTCCCATCCTCTTGGCGATGACACGCCTAACGAGGATGTTTAGTATTTAAGATCTGTCTTTGTTACGATTAGATTAAGTATTAGGGAATAACCAGGAGAAGGATAACTTGAGATGAGAGGAGATAAGAACATTGAACATTGAACTTGTGAGTTAGAACTAGAACTGGAACTTGTGAACTATTGAACTGTGGAACTTGTACTAACTGAACTCAATATATCAACTATATTTATTATTATAAACCGTGTTGGCATCCTTGATGCTAAATAATCAACTCCACGCAAACTGTGGGAGTCAACAATGATTATTAATATAGTACTGGAATTGAACTTGTGGATAAGAACATTGAACTTAGAATTAGAATTAGAATTGAACTTGAGGAGAATTAGGAATCAACGAACTAGGAACTAAGAACTGATTATTGAACACTGTACACATCAGCACTGTGAACTACTGAACTGAACTTGTACGAACTGAACTCAATATATCACCTATATTTATTGCTATAAAACGTGTTGGCATCTTGATGCTAAATATTCGACTCCACGCAAACTGTGGGAGTCGACAAGTTCTCTATTTCAAATGGCAAGAGATAGCAAATCAAAAAGTATGGTACAGTCAACTCCCCTATAACGCGATGAGTGCGTACCGCGTTATATGGAAACCGCGCTATAAGAAACTCGGATTTAACCGTACAAACCAGGCTAATTCGTAGCGCGTTGTATGGAAACCGTCTACCGCGTTGTATGGAAACCGCGCTATAAGAAACTCAGAATTAGTACAAATCACACTATTCGTACCGCGTTATATGGAGACCAAGAAATACAAAAGACAAGATTAAATTATAAATTATTTTTATTGAATTGAAGAGTTCATATAAGGAAATGATAAAAAAAATGAAGCAAAAAGTAAACAAAAGAACTGTTCTCCAACAAAAACAAGAAAGACTTTTGTAAAATCTTTTAACACTCATCCTCAAGCTCCGCGTTATATGGAAATCCCGTTCTCAGAGTGCCGCGTTATAGGAGGGCTATCGCAATTTCAGGTCGGCGTTATACGGAAACCGCGTTCTGAAAGTACCGCGTTACAGGAGGGTTGACTGTATATGCAACGATATAACCGAAATATGCAACGATTTCTGTTTGCACGTTTTCCTATAAAAATGTCGCGAGATGGCTTCGAGTGCAAAGGGTTAATACTTCATCGTTTTTTGAATATTACTTTTAAGGTGTGTAAAAAAAAAAAAATTTATACAACGATGACCAAAATGTAACAGAGCCACATCTATAATTTTAGTCATGAACTTGGTTACAGTACTTTTAAAAACGAAATAAAAGGCAAGCGCAGCGCCAGTGAAATGAGCATCAAGATTATAAAAATAGTGAAAGAATGCAAGAACACGACGCGTAAAAGGATGCAGAGTTCCATGTAATTCATGAATACAAATAGGTTGAGTCATGTCCCAGGGTCGCCTTTTGAAAAGTCGTTTTAAAAGCGACAATTCACCATTTGCTAGTAATTTCTCTGCTTCTCTGTCCTTTTTACAAAACTTTCCTGCTCTCTCCCTTTACTTCTGATTCGCTTTTTCCTCCCTCTGTTTTTTGCGGCATTTTTTTTTGTTGCTGGAACGACAAAATGAAAGATTCGCAGCGAGTGAAATCGTTCAAGTGTCTCGTACAGCGCTTCTCGTGCTTCGCGTGAACAGAAAAGCTTTGATAAAGTTTCGAGATATTTCGAAATCGTTCTCACCTATCGCGCAGAAGGTGAGAGAGAAGCAGTAAAGAAAATTGAGAATCGTACACCTCGCATTGCGAAGAAAAAATACGCCGTTATCGATGGTTACAGATATTACACGTCCAATAAGATTTATGGGATATAATATCTGAGGACAAAATTAATAAATGTCTTATTATTAACAATTTCGCGACAAAGTCGGGCAAAGCGTTTAACTGAATGTCGCGTATGTATATATGCGAATATAACAGTTATATTCGCAACAGTATATTATATATGTGAATACAACAGTTGATTGTTTAAAATTAAAAAAAAAAAAAAA
>SMSQ01025757.1:152948-168968 GCA_019453375.1 Ctenoplectra terminalis
TTTTTTTTTTTTTTTTCTTATTTCATCTGAAAAGCATTTCATATTTTTATCGCTTTAACGATCTTTAGAGGATTAACTTTCTTTCGTGTCTCCTTATTTCTTTTTATTTCTTCTGTTTCCTCTTTGTATACTCCTTTCATTTCTGTATTATTATTTTTTTTCTGTTTTCTAACGATCAACATTGTATGAAAAATATTGTTTTATGCTGGCATAAAATTGGAGGGAAAAATTGAGAAAAGTTAAAAGTATAATATACTCACGATTAGATTAATGTAATGTATTGATATATTATATTATATTATATTAATATTTTTAATTTTAATTATATTATATTATAAAATATTAATATATTATAATATAATATAATTAAAATTTATATTATATTAATATTATATATTATATTACATTAGTATAATTATATTATAATTATAATTATAATATATTAATATAATATAATATAAATTTTGTTATTTTTTATCTCGTTCTGGTCTGTTCTATGTATTCGATATGTATAATATATCCTGTTATTAATCCAAAAGTTTAAGAATTTAGATGATTTCTGAAAAGAATATTGGACACGGTGTGATAAAATACAAATTTTCTTTTTGCGTTTATGTAACACGTGCTTAAATATTCATTTATAAAAATTCTTTCAAAATTTATTACTATTAAGACTAATCTCATTTAAATGGTGTTCGAACTCATTTTCGCGGAAGAACCTTACAGATCCATCTGTACCAATTTCAAAAAGCTAGGATGAAAATTATAGCAATTGAAATCTTTGTCACTGGATGCTTCGTTATAACGCGCTTGGTATTTCGTTCAAGCACCACGTATCACTTATTCTCACTACGTGCATTCACTTTCCTTGCCTGTGTGTTAAGTTTCGCCGAGCTCGAGATACTGATTGTGACTGGTTGAGATGGGTTGTTTAAATTTAACCTGACGGATTTCAGTCAAATTTAACCGAGCACTAGTGTATCTAGCGTATACACACTTGCACACCTTCTCCGAGACACAATACAACTACTGCTTACCATGTAATTCAGTCTGTTCTAAAAGCTCGCTTCCAGATTCGCAGAGAAACGTGTTCTGGTCCCAAGCACGAAAATCTGTGGTCACGAATACAATAAAGGATTAATACCAATCACCAACCGTTACGTTGCTCGTGGTCTTCGCTTCTTCCGAATAACTCGACTATCTCTGTCTCTTTCTCACTTTCCATATTTCCGACTGCTGGTCTCATTCTCAAGCACGAGAACAGAAAATCAGTTTCGTCGGATAGCAGAAAATTGTCTGCAACTTGCTGTACCCTCCTTCAAGACACCACACCTGCTTAACGCTATAGCTGCGCACAGGGTGTCTAACAAGTGTAGCTCGATAAAGTAGAAGTGCAAGTTTCAGTAGGAAAAATATTACTGATACTGAGTTGGTTATGTAAAAAATACAGTATTGATTCGTAAGAAGTGACTGTTTTATGGATAGAAATAAGCAATTCGCTGTATTCTCTTCTTTCTTTGAAGTCAGAGCGAGAGATCCGAGAACGAATGAAAGGTTCGTAAAGGCGATCATTGTAAATTTATAAAATTCTTATAAGGAATTACGAACCAGTCATTTTGATTAAAATATAACACGGAAAACGAGCGACAGACCCGACATAGCGACAATACATAAAGTGGTCGACCGAGCAACGATATTATTCTTTGGAAAAGAACGTGACACGCCAGAATCGGTAATCCTATAATGGGAAAGTATAATACATATTCTATACTTTTTCTATTAAACGACATCATTGTTCATTCGATCATAAAAATTTTATGACATAGGCCCTAATTCTAAAATTGTAGAAAAATGACAGATAGAATTAAAGAAAATGAAAATGAAAGTGAATTGTTGTTTGACGATGCACATAGTAATATTTAAGAATACTTTATGCGAATATCTGCTACCAAATGCGAATTAAAAAAGTAAATATATCCATCGTCTAAAGTGTTTCTAGAGAGCCTAAAAACGTGCGGGCCCTGAGAGCGCGTTGCACGAGTAGAGCACCGTACGCAATGTGTTAACACGTTAAACGCCACGCCGATTTTGGTCGACTTTCCGTTAGGCTGTGTGGTGCGATACTAATTGAAAAACATTTGGTCGCAAAATTGTTAAGAATTTAAGAAGAAAATTGTAGAGGCCTGCAAAGGAAAGTCGTATCTTTGTTTAATGCGATTTAATAGAATCTTTGGTGGCGGGTGACCGATGTAGAAAGAAAAGGATAGAGGACGCGTTTCGTCCGGGGCCTGCTAGTGGACTCGTCAGTAAGGCATCCTAGCAGGCCCGTGCCTTAGACGTGAGAGATGTTGAAGTTAGGAGAGGGATCGGTATAAGTACTAATCGTACTGTTTCCGAGGACTTGCGGGAAAGTCGGTCTTGTAGGTCCCTCTGGTGGTGGAGCGTAGGAGGGCCGCCACAGTACCCCCCAGCCAGTGCTGAACGATACCCTTTTGATCTTGGCATCTAATAATTCTTCCTGCGGGTGTTAGAGTTGCGTTGTTAGGCGGCGAGCGCGACGGTGGACGTTGAAGCCGATGAACCATTTGAACTGCTTATAACCGAGGCGAGCGAACTGTTGCTCAAGCCGAGTAGTGCAGCCGTGTACTCTGCTGTCCTAGGATGGTCGGTCAAGCTGAGGGCGCGCTCGTTGCGTCATGCCCGGGAAATCCTAGCGATCGGCGATTTTTGTGGAGGCCGGCCATTTTCTGCTGCGATCGGTAAAGGACGGTAAACCCTGCGTTGAGTCGTATGGCCATCCTAGGAGAGGGGTTACGTATTCTGGCGTTGCGCTGCGGCCGTATCCATGTCCGTCGGTGCTGCTCGATGCTAGTGTGTGTAGCTGTTGTGCCAGCCTAGAGTTGTCGAACGCTGTCCTTGTTGCTATGCGTGTAAACGTCGGGGTCACCAATTTGGTGGCGGGTGACCGATGGAAGGAAAAGGATAGAGGAAGCGTTTCGTCCGGGGCCTGCTAGTGGACTCGTCGGTAAGGCATCCTAGCAGGCCCGTGCCTTAGACGTGAGGAATGTTGAAATTAGGAGAGGGATCGGTATAAGTACTAATCGTACTGTTTCCGAGGACTTGCGGGAAAGTCGGTCTTGTAGGTCCCTCTGGTGGTGGAGCGTGGGAGAGCCGCCACAAATCCATTAATGAATTATAAGGTACTATTTTTTAAAATTGATACTGCCAGTTTTCAGAAACCAACAACGCCTAAACGGAAATTTCAGCGTCGGTCCGCAGGGACCGGCGTGGCGCTTAACGTGTTAACAATCTGTGGCGGCCCTCCTACGCTCCACCACCAGAGGGGCCTACAAGACCGACTTTCCCCCAAGTCCTCGGAAACAGTACGATTAATACTTATACCGATCCCTCTCCTAACTTCAACATCCCCGCGTCTAAGGCACGGGCCTGCTAGGATGCCTTACCGACGAGTCCACTAGCAGGCCCCGGACGAAACGCTTCCTATCCTTTTTCTTCAATCTTTAACCCGCCACTAAAAATCTAATTGCTCCTATATGGGCCGTGGGCCCCGCGTCGGGAATCACTGGTCTAATCCGCGACATCCTCAAGGGTCTGTCGCTTTCTTTTCTTAGATTCCATGGGGGTTACAACTGAGCGATCGCTCTGAACGTTCGACATTTCGCGTTTCCTTACAATGTATACGAAGAAACGTCGATGCTTACTTGTGCAAAGAAACGATGGTGATAATGTCCGGTGAACAGCTGCGGGGAATGTATCGTCGTTATTTGTCCGAGCGCGGTTACTTTTTGTCGCTGTTTCCCAACCGACGTCCAACGACCTTTCATCAAGTTCAGTTCTTGCGGGAACGCTTGTAAGGGTAACCGAATGGACTTTTATAAAAACGTTACAAATGCAAGTGCTCGGAGTAACGAGGCGTTTACGCTTGGTCTACCTGTGGAACAGAGCGGTTGAACGCTCCAAGTTCTTCGATCGCTCTTAATTGACCTAGAATTCATTTTTTGTTCGAACATTCTTTCAGAGTTTCTCCACCTCTCCATTTTGGTTGATGATGTCAGGTGGAGGCTAGAATTGTTTTAAAGTATAAGTTTTAGAAAATTTTCTAGCGATGAAAATAAACGAGGAATGTATACTTTCTTTGTGTGTATCGTAAAAGTTGTAAGAGATGAGATTATCGTTTTTGTCGCAATTTCTTCGTTAATATATCTTTTGTGATCATTTAACCCTTTCGCTACGAAGAGCGTATACAGGGTGTTCGGTAACTGGTGGTGCAAGCGAAAAGGGGGTGATTCTATATGAAAAAATAAGTTGAAAATATAGAATAAAATTTGTTCATACGAGGCTTTGTTTTCGAGAAAATTGACTGAATTGTCTCCGGGTACGCGTGCACTTTATATTTGTTTTTCAACATTCGCGCTAACGTGTCATCGACGACCACAATGCCGCCGGAGTTGTTCAAAAGAACCATGCTTGCCGACGGTTCGTTCTGCTCTTTGAATAACTCGTCTGTTAGAATGTCGACGATTGGGATACCAGTGTCTGTAATAATTAGTTGCGGCTGACGCGTTTCCACCACACGCACCTAAGGAAAGTATCGTGTCCATATATTTCCGATTGCTAGATGTAGACACGACGGCAGACTGATAGATGCTGATAGTGTATAGCGATAGAGGTAGGATAATAAGGTAATAGGTAAGATAAACACTTGCGTGACATTGGAAGTGTTCATCAATCTCAACTTCAATCAAGACAATGATCTACAGTGAGATCCGTTATAACGAGACACGATCAAGTGCATGTGTACCCGGCAAATATTAAAAGTCGATGTTAAGTCGTAAATTGCCGTTCCGCCATAAATAATCAGTTCCGTAAAAAGGCGAAGTACTTTACAAGCAATCGCCGGGAAAACCGTCCCACCTGGACACCAGACGCGCCTGACCCAAGCCAAGGGACCAGGACGCCGTTAGCGGACGACACAATAGACAAAAAACAGTTACACATTTTCCCACCCTCGTTACACTAGACGTTACACCCTTAATACAAAAATCATCCAATAAACCGAGAATTCACCCACTCCGGACACACCAAACCAATCACAGCAGACACAGAAATTTTAGACATACCAAACAAGAACACAAGACATCAGTCAAAACCTAGACAGCAACAAGCATCAGTCAAAATCAAGAAACAGTGAAACTCAGTCATCCAAAGACAATCACACAAGCACCAAACATACAACATCAAACACACAAAAATACAGTCCACTAAACATCGATTAAGGGTTCCAGTCAGAATACGATTTCTGAGGGCAGAACCCGCGTCAGTCAATCGTCGCGACTACAACCCTCGACGCTCTGACGCATAAACGGTCGATTTTATCGAAAACAAAGCCTCGTATGAAAAAATTTTATTCTATATTTTCGACTTATTTTTTCACGTAGAATCAACCCCTTTTTGCTTGTACCACCAGTTACCGAACCTAACCCGTATATACGGCTTTAAAAATGAAGTAATCATGTGACAAAAGCGTGCATAGACGTTTTCTGTACCATCGAATTATTTACATTTTAATTTTCGTATGATCTGGCATCATTCATTAACCAATATACTTAAATTTTGCTATGTATATTTTTGTTACATCAAGAAAAACTGTATCGATTAGTAAACCAAGAGCTCTTTCAATTTTGAGGGTACCGTAGCGAATAGATTAATATATCTACAGGGATAAAAGCGTAACGCAATCGGATTGAAATGAGAATTCTACAAACTAAATGGATATTAATTATGAGTTTGTAATAAAAAGTTAACTTTCCAAATTCTGACTATTATTTTTTTACTATCAACAGAAAATTATTCGATTCGCCTCGGTCTACCCTATAATATTTTTTTAATACATAGAATTAAATATGTGTAACAATTAAGATAATTATTATTTACAGTACTTGAACAAAACTTGGATAAAAAAAAATCAGAGAATTTTCTATGTTTAAAAATTCTGAAACAAAGTTATATTTAAAGATCAAATTACCAATTTAAATTGAAAACTACAAATGAAGTAGTATATTACATATGTAAAAATTATGGCATAATAAATTCTAGATTTTTTTTTTCAGTACGTCTAATTTTTATTTATTACTTGTAAGAGTTGCTTGTATTCTTCATTTATTTGAAATTAATTTTTGTTGCTCTGCGAAAACTGATTAACATGAATAAATGAACTCAATTGTAGGAATAAAGATAATAATGTTTTAGGTGCAGAACGTTTCTGGTTGAATTCGAGTAATTTAGTATACCTAATTACGTAGGACAGAATTGAACATTTAATATGCAAAATTGTTTGATAATAATATTTGAATTATGATGTAGTAACAAAACACGCATTTGAACAAATTACTTGCGTACTGTTAAAGTAATGTATTGCACACTGTTGTATCATAACGGCAGTGTTATAACGCCAATGAAGATAATAACTCGTGTTTTAAAAGTCGAAACACGTATCAAGCTGTAAACGAATATATTTTATCGAACTCCCGACTTGAATGCCACAGAAAATGTCTGGAGCCTACTCAGAATACTAGTTTACAACTCTCCAACCACCACGTTATCTCAGTTGAAAACAAAAATTACAGATATTCAGGAAAATAATGAGGATACAAAGCATATGATCGAGCAATGTATACGGAGCATATCGGAAAGAATACAAGCTGTCGTCAAAGCAAGGGATGAAAATACAAAATATTAACAGTAGAAAATTCGTAGTAGTCCTAATTCGATGGCTCTTTGAATTTTTCGATGATAAATATCGATAATGTTGTAAATTTGTTGTTATATTTCATGTTGTAAATTATCAAAGTTAACAGTGGATATATTTTTGAATTTGAACCATATGTTCTAATGTTCATAAGTACGTAATATCAACAAAGAAACAAAGATCACTTATCATTCAACTAAACATAATATAAGATAAACGAAAAAAGTAAATTACTATTTTAATGTATAGAGTTTTTTACTTAAATATAGTTTATAAATATTTAATTATTAAGAATTGAGTATTGGTAAGTGATTGTGACCCGCGATAATAGACTATTAATATTACAATAATTCCTTAATTACGCAACACTCTCATTTGACGTTCTCTCAGCACTCTGTTCTACTCTCGGTTCAACACTGTCCCACCTACGTTCAACTCATTTTTACTCTACTCTACGTTCGACACACTCCCACGTTCCGTTCAACTCTCTCATCAACACTGTCCTACGCTTTCTCCAGCACTCCCCGTTCAACCCTGCTTTTCCTTCGGTCCAACTCTCCCTCCGCCTCGACCCATCGTCCGTCCGTTGGGTCCGGTCCCTGTCCCGTTGCGCCTTTATTGCCTTCCATAAACTATGAGTTCTTAAAACTACGAATTCTTAAAACTACGACACTACAAATGGTTTCTTAATATTAAATAAGACCTGATCCTAATCGATATTTTTATAACGTTGCTTAATAATAAACAATGTACATAAGCATCGTATGCATGCAGGGTGTGATTTATAATAATTTAATAAGGTATTAATTGATAAAATTACACAATTAATTAAAAACGACGTTCAACACAATCATCGATTAATGTTCGTCGCAACAGTTCTGTGTGAGCGTCGAAACAAAGAACGTGGCAATAGTTTGAGTACGCCCTGTGAAACATTACAACTGCTTTAAATTCAAGACCAACCGCGTTGTATCGCGATAGTATATCCTGGATTCCATCGATTCAGGACGATTTTGAATATCACGGAATAGCCAGCTTAATGAAATTTTCAATGCTGTTGACACTCCCATAAATTTTGTATCGTGGACCGTGATCTCGTTCGTTGATATACGGAATCATACGAGTTCGAAGGGAAATTGAGACAGAGGCAAATATAACTTCATTTTCGTTTATCACGCTTGACCTGTATATCATGTTACTCGTTGAAGGCTGTTATGAATTTATTTGCAATAATTCATTGGCTGGTACATATTTATTTAAATATACACAAATCATCAGAGGTTTTTTTTCAATTCTTTCTTCATTAATACGTTCTTTAGAGATTAACGCGTTGACTGGCACGCAATTTTATAAGAAAATCTCCGTCAGGTCACGCGCGCTCATCGTTTGTTTCTAATTGTAGCGTAATAATAAGTACGCTTGCAACGGAACGTTTTCGGGACACGCGTTTAGTTGAAAATCTTTCTTCTAGAACGAAGTGTCTAAGAAAGCGTGTGAGATTTGAAAATTGTTTCTTCCTTTTCAAATATTCTTTCAGTAGTGGCGAATAGTTAAAATTTTTTTGCCCAGATTGTCCTGATCAACCACAACTTTGTATGGACTGTTTCAAAGCATTCCATTGTAAATAATTTTTTTAATAAACTTTTATAACAATTCAATTTTTTTTAATAAACTTTTATAACAATTCAAATTTTTTTAATAAACTTCTATAATAATTCAAATATTTTTTAATAAACTTTTATAACAATTCAATTTTTTTTAATAAACTTTTATAACAATTCAAATTTTTTTAATAAACTTCTATAATAATTCAAATATTTTTTAATAAACTTTTATAATAATTAAAATTTTTTTAATAAACTTTTATAACAATTCAAATATTTTTTAATAAACTTTTATAACAATTCAATTTTTTTTAATAAACTTTTATAACAATTCAAATTTTTTTAATAAACTTCTATAATAATTCAAATATTTTTTAATAAACTTTTATAATAATTCAAATTTTTTTAATAAACTTTTATAATAATTCAAATCTTTTTTAATAAACATTTGTAACAATCAAATTTTTTTAATAAACTTCTATAATAATTCAAATATTTTTTAATAAACTTTTATAATAATTCAAATCTTTTTTAATAAACATTTGTAACAATTAAATTTTTTCTAATAAACTTTTATAGCAATTCAAATTTTTTTAATAAACTTTTATAACAATTCAATAGTCTCATATTCTGTAAAATATCTTTCGAAATACCTACTAATGTACCTCGTAAGCACTCAAATAAGCGTCACCCGAATACGGGTAACGCGGCGGTCAACGTGTTAAAAAGAACGCGAATAAAAAAGGAAAAGGAAAGGAAGGGTGTTTCGTTCAACGAAACATGTTATCGTATTACGATAGCCCATTGTATTCTTTCAGACCCTAAAATTAATTAATCCGTAAATCGTTACAACGATATCATCTATGTAAATCAAAGTATACATAGATACCGTTAAATAAGTATTTTACGTCCCTCCTTACGCGCAATAAAATTTACAATTTCCGAACAATAAATTCACATTGGATTTTACTTTTGTCACAAAAGCTAAAGAAAACAAATCTGTAGAAAATCTTAATTTACTAAGCGGTAAATTTAATTAGCAAAAAGGTGAATTTGAAGTGCAAACCCTGCATACCAATTATGCATAAAAAAAATGTTGAAATTAAAATGAGAAACTATAATCGTATATTTTTCTCCAACAGGCAAATAGAAATTTGATTACAAAGGGTCGAGTGCCGAAAGACATTGGATTCTCTTTCAAGCGCGCGCGTTTCTATTACAAGTAGATGACTACAGAAACAGGCACGACCAAACGTGTTACCGGGCAAATATCAAATCGGGTATAGTCAGCAGATAGGGGTTTAAAAAGTCATATCGCGTCGTCATAAACCAAAGCCATTTTAACACTTACCTGGCGATGCGCTATTTGCTGGAAAATTTGCTCTACTTTGCTTAGCGAGAAATTCCCTCCCTCTCTATCTACCCATCTATCCGTGTCTATGTGCGTGTACCCTACCGCCGAGCCACCAACATCCGCCTCGCATCTCGGCCTCATCCAATTCCCATTGCTTGTAGTGGTGCGACGGGGCTATTCGAGCAAAAGCGACCGGGTAAATATCTTGCAGTGACGGTAAACGGAATTGAATAAACATTTTTCAGCAAATAGAACCGACAATGGTACGAATTTAAAAGTCGCTGAGACGAGCACAGGTGGTTCTCCCGCCAGCGGAAAAAGCGCCGAACGGAAAAATTGCATTTCACCCTTCTTGGTCCGTTCTTCCCCCTTATCGAGGCCCTCCTCTTTCCTTCTTTGTGCCCCCTACATTTCTTCCGTTCTACCGTTCTCTTGCACCCTAGCAGACATGGTTACCTTCTCGTTTGCACCAACACCGGCCACGACCCCCCCATAAAGCTCCACGTCTGTGAAAACCCAACGATGAACTGGCGGTCGGTGCACTCGACACTCTGAGCCAGTTATCTCCCGATTCTTTCTGAGAATTGGTTATAAATGGTAATGTACGAGCCAGCTGCGATGCAATCTCCGAGGATGACGGTTTTGGGAGGGTGAAACGTAGGCTACGTGCAATTTTAAGGTCGGCCACGTCGAGGTACTCGTCGCACCAAAGATGAATGCTACTTTACCGGGAAAGGAGGTGTTCAGAGATGCACTCCAATTTGGATGGTTAAGGAAGTATGCTGAGACGGTTCTGTGAGAGCGAGAAAGAGAGAGAGAGAGAGAGGACCTACGGAATGTCAAAGCCAAATGTAAAGATAGGTGCTTCTGCTATAAAATTGGTAAATTGTACAGAAGAATATTTGAATGTTTAAAAACGAAGATGAGATATGTTAAGTTGTGAAAGTAAATTGAGTGTAGTTTGATGTTTCAAAAAGTTGTAGAATAATCTTGGACTAATGAAATGTTTGTGTATTTTATTTGGTATGGTTGTGAAGGATTTAATTTTATAAAGCTCACTGTATCATTAATAGATAAAATAAGTACTGTCGCTTTAATATCTGTGTGACTTTATTAGAAGCATGTAATTAAATTGGATAATACTATTTGTAATTAAAAAACAAGTATTTAGCATTTATTCGTTGATAAATACTGTTTAATACTGTTTATAATTAAAAAACAAAGTATTTAACATTTATTCGTAAATACTTCGCAACAGATGGAAAATTGAATTATAAAATATAAATTGATGCATGAAAAGTATAATATTAACTTAAAAACGAAATGCATACAAGTAACAAGTCACGATAATATTAATTATCCCATTAATAATATGTTTTCTCACGTTACAACAAACTTTTTCAATTTCTGCTTTGTCATAACTACACATTTTATTTTATAATCACTAATTAAATAAATAAAATAAACCAACGCTATAAATCTTCCAGAAGTTAACTATATTCCGATTACAAAATTTAATATCATTTTTATAATTAACAAATTATGTGGTTAAACTGTATTCTTCTAGAAAATAACATCAATATCAGTTTTAAATACATTCCAGCCTGTGGTACTATTTTCAACCAAAATGTACGCAATTTAAACACCAACCATGAACAGTTTCAATTTGGTAGCAAGCTGTTTCTTATCCTTTCAATGTTCCATCAAAAGCTCATTAGGGAACATGTATTGATCACGAACCTCGATCCCACAAATCGGTATCAGTATCCGCAAATTAAATTGGATCGGTTAGGCGACTAGAGTTTTTTCGTGACCTAACGTCTTCCGGGTTGAGCCATAAAGTTCAGACCAGCCGTTTTCGATTGTTAGCAATGAAGGAAAAAAAAAAAAAAAAAAAAAAGAAAGAAAAGGTAAAGAAACTATCAGTCGTTTACGAGGATATACAAGCGACCTCGTAAACGGGCTGTAAATGGAAGAGAGAAGGCAAAGGTGGGTGCAAAAGGGGTTGAAAATCGGAACGGAAGTGGAAGAGGTTAGATCCGTGCCGGCGCCGTCGCAAGAACCGATTTACGATCCCGAGTATGCTTCGGCAGTTTGTTCCAAAAGGAGATCGTTTCTTCGCTGGTGAAAAGGAGGATCGAGAGCAACGGTCGATCAGGACAGGCAATAAATTAACATTGAGTTAGTATCCGACACGTTCAGATTCATTGTTCTCTTTTATGTTTGCGGGTTTGGTTCGGTGTGCGTATGCATATGTGCCAGGTGATTATGTAAGTGGACTAATAATATATGATATTTTCTTTGTTTCGAGATATTTAGTCTTTTGCTTTTGGGTTGATTAAAAAATATTTTGTTCTTATGATATATAATTTTGTAGTTAATAATATTGATTGATCCTTTTGATTGATTAAAAAATATTTTGGTCTTATAATACATAATTTTGTATTGATTAATATTGATTGTTCCTTTGGATTGATTAAAAAATATTTTGGTCTTATAATACATAATTTTATATTGATTAATATTGATTGATGTTTGGGTTAATTAAAAAATATTTTGTTCTTATAAAACAATTTTGTATTGATTTAATATTGATTGATGTTTGGGTTGATTAAAAAATATTTTATTCTTATAATACATAATTTGGTATTGATTAATACTGATCGATGTTTGGGTTGATTAAAAAATATTTTGCTCTTACAATACGTAATTTTGCATTGATTAATATTGATAGATGTTTGGGTTGATTAAAAAATATTTTATTCTTATAATAAATAATTTTGTATTGATTAATACTGATCGATGTTTCGGTTGATTAAACATATTTTACTCTTACAATACGTAATTTTGCATTGATTAATATTGATAGATGTTTGGGTTGATTAAAAAATACTTTGCTCTCATAATATATAATTTTGTATCGATTAATATTGATTGACGTTTGGGTTGATTAAAAAATATTTTGCTCTTACAATATGTAATTTTGCATTGATAGATGTTTGGGTTGATTAAAAAATACTTTACTCTCATAATATATAATTTTGTATCGATTAATATTGATTGACGTTTGAGTTGATTAAAAAATATTTTGCTCTTATAATACATAATTTTGTATTGATTAATATTAATTAATTATTTAGGTCGATGAAAAAATATTTTGCTCTTATAATAAATAATTTTTTATTGATTAATATTGATTGATCGTTTCGGTTGATTAAAAAATATTTTGTTCTTATAATATATAAGTTTGTATTGATTACTACTGATCGATGTTTGGGTTGATTAAACATATTTTACTCTTACAATATGTAATTTTGCATTGATTAATACTGCTCGATGTTTGGGTTGATTAAAAAATATTTTGCTCTTACAATATGTAATTTTGCATTGATTAATATTGATCGATGTTTGGGTTGATTAAAAAATACTTTGCTCTCATAATATATAATTTTGTATTGATTAATATTGATTGTTCGTTTGGATTGATTAAAAAATATTTTTCTCTTACAATATGTAATTTTGCATTGATTAATATTGATTGATTAAAAAATATTTTGCTCTTATAATACATAATTTTGTATCGATTAATAGTGATTGACGTTTGGGTTGATTCAAAAATATTTTGTTCTTATAATATATAATTTTATATTTAATATTTGCTTTTATAGTATGAAACTTAATTGTGGTTGTAAAATTTTCCGAAAATTGTTTACGGAAATATGTTCTTTTAAAACCTCAAATGACTCAGACCATTTTCAAAATTAATGATGTATCTGAATACCGACTTATACCGACAAGAAATTATGCATTTTATTTTAAATAACGAATTAAAGCCGTACATATTGATTTACTTACAATTATAACTGTTTATTTATTTTCAATATATTAATGTTCTTCTTCGATAACGAGCAATCCAATTTCCGTTCTTTCCAAAGCTTTAAAATGTGATTAATAAATTGGCGGGATGTATGACAATAAATCTATCATGTCTGTCATTCTTCTTTCTGATTGGTCTAATGCTGGAATATAATGAAAATAATCGTATATTTTCTGTCTTTTCCTCTTAAAAAGATTAAATATGTGAAATGTTGCATCATCATCCAAAAATGTTCTGTAGAACATTTTATGTCGCATATTTTTTAAGAATCTCATCCACTGTATTTTTTAACCACAAGACAAATTCTCTCTCAATATTCTTTTTTCTTCCCGTTACCGAATCTTGTTGTTGCTGTTAGTATTTGTTTTGCGTCGCATCGACTGCATGGTCATTCTTATTTTATTTTTCCTGTAATAAATTTATTTTCAATTCTTTTCAGGGCATTTTGCTACTAATTTATAATAATCTTCCAGAACATAAGTAATATAAGTATAAAGTAAAGAGTTAAACTATAAAGTAGTATAAATAAATAAGTAATAAAAATATAAGTAAATAATATAAGTAAAAGCTATAAGTAACTACTTTTTCTTATTTCCATTTCGATTGAACTCTTCAGTAAATGGCACATTTATCATGAAACAAATGGCTTAGACCACTATTAAAATAAACCTGATCTTAATTTCGCTCAATCACACAATGGTCAGCTTCATTATCAATTCAATTAATGATTATTTTGCAAAGATTCTTTAATGATATACCAAAACCAATCGATACAATATAAAATAAATAAAAAGCTATAATTCTTTTAGAATTTTGACGTGCGTTTGTCCAAAACATCGGGTCGGTAGCTGCATATGGCCAATTTTGTTGTTCAAATACGCTCATGCGTGGTTGTGAACGTTCAGCTGAAACTTGTTCGGTTTCCGTCGAATGAAAAAGAAGCCCGACGAACGATAAATCCTCGGAAGCGTTATTCTTTGGGTATCAGACTCGGCTGAACCGATGATGGAAAGCGGTGAAATGGGTTTTATCGTTGGTATCAAATTCTGAAAGGTTGGACATGTTCGATTTTCGCTCGTGGCAACGGTAACGGAGAAATCGCTCGAACATAATTATTACTACGGTTAGTTAGGTTCAACTTTACCGAACTTTGTTCTAACAAGATAAGTGATTAAGAAACTATAGGTTTTTCTTATTTACTAGTCGCGCTACTTACTTAAATTACGATCCTTTAACTTTTCAGAGAAAGTTGTTTCCCATAAGTTTGACGCTACGTGGTATCATACATGTTATTATAAATTTAATAGTCAAACTTGGTCTAATAAATTTTAAAATATCGTAGACACGATCCAACACAAGGGTTGGTCGGAAAAGAATCTGTTCGATGGATTTGCCGAGTGATTTTGAATACGGAGGAAAATACTAGAGTTTGTACGGTGCGTGGACTTCATCGTTCATGAGTTAAAGATTAAGTTAAAATGAACAATTAACCCTTTGCACTCGAGAGGTGACTCTCACTCACCACTATGAATTTGTTAAGGACATTTTGCTACCATTTGTATTATGAAGTGAATTGTGACTAAAGAAGGTTGTTGCAATACTGTGTGTATTATAATTTATATATTAATGGTTGACAGGTTAACAGTTAATCAATCGAATGGAGAGATCTCCCCGTTTTGAAATAGTTCGATGAATAACAGAATGGAGAGATCTCCCCGTTTTGAAATAAATCGCTGCATGACTTAATTGTGAGATATTTCATCTTTTCTTTAGCAACACACTGTCCATCCATTTGCTTATCATTTTTCTGTTTGTTAAGGACAGTTAACGACTTAATTTATGATACGGACGAACCCTAGCTATTTTTGAGAATGGTCATTTTCACATCAAGTTTCTTCCATTATCTTCATGCAGTGGCATCATTTGGCAGTGTTTATATAAACATGTGGGCCTAATTCGTTAAATGAGAGACGAACGAAGATAACAGAGCAAAATGGATCCTATATAAAATAATGATATATTATAATAAAATATCATGCGTTCATCACTTATTAATAAAACGAAAGAAACTTTTGGGACAACCTAATATTTTTGAATATGTAGCGGCATTCTAAAAAAGTCTACAATGGCACATGAAATGAATGACGTCTCCCAGACGTCATTGTATGTCAAGGGGTTAAGGACAGTTAACGACTTAATTTATGATACGGACGAACCCTAGCTATTTTTGAGAACGGTCATTTTCACATCTGGCATGTTATTAGTTTACGACCTAGAAACTGGCGAATATTTCGATGTTTGTCGCTTTCTGCTCAATAGCAAAGTCCCGTATCCTAATCTCTACCAAGAACTGACGCGCGTGTACTTCAGCTGCTACCTTCTGACACCGTTACTTCTGAACCTACCTGACTTAGAA
>SMSQ01025757.1:169431-181084 GCA_019453375.1 Ctenoplectra terminalis
TGGAATGGTGTTCTTAGCTTGAAGGAAAAAATCGAACTAACGAAAAGGCAAAGGAAATGCCAGACACTCGCTGAGTGCCATAAACCAATACCTGACCCTTGCAAGGAAGGGGACCGCAACAGTATACGCGACTATTTCTAAAACATTAAAAATATATGTATACTATACTATGTAATAACGCTTATTTTTAACACCTCTCTTGACACCAGAATTTTTAACCGATTGGACATAGCATGCCTCCCACCCTCTTGGCGACGACACGACTAACGAGGGTGTTTAGTATATGAGATCTGTCTTTGTTACTATTTGGGCATAAGAGAATTGAAATTGTGAATTAGAACATTGAACTTGTGAATTAGAATTAGAATTGAACTTGAGGAGAATTGGGAATAAGGATTAGAATTGAATTTGAGGAGAATTGGGAATAAGGATTAGAATTGAACTTGAAGAACTAGAATTAGAATTGAACTAAGAACTAAGAACTAAGAACCGGTTATTGAACACTGTACACATCAACACTGTGAACTATTGAACTGAACTTGTACGAACCGAACTGAATACATTACCTATATTTATTGTTATAAAACGTGTTGGCATCTTGATGCTAAATGTTCGACTCCACGCAAACTGTGGGAGTCAACAAATTAATGCAGCAACTCGAACGGTGATAAATGACAATAATTGTTGTATCAATAAATATCCTTCCTCTTTATATTTTAGATGTTCCAATCTATGTGCACTTCGCAACGCAGCGTTGTATTTAAAATTATTACTTTAAATTCGGTGTCGAAACGATAAAATTAACAGCAGTGAGGATGAGTTTGATTTTACGTTGCCCAGAGATCAAATTCATAATCTTATAAATGAGACATTTAAATACACCGAAATAAATAACAGTGATGAAAACAGTGATCAAATAATTGGCACAAGAATAGTTAAAAACATATATTTCTGCGACACTTGTCCTGAGAAATCAAAAATGTATCTCGGCGAGGGCTTCCTGAAATATTGCATCGAGCAAAATTAGAAACCTTAAGATTCGTTATTAGATCCTGTATGATGTAAAATTATACGAAATGTCGAAACGAAATAGCTATACTCGTTGTCGCCATTAGAATTGCTGCGTTCAATCCGAGTTGCAAGTGAGGAGTCGCCTCTCGAGTGCAAAAGGTTAAATATCAATTGTTTAAAGAAAAAAAACTTGACAAGTTAATTAGAACAAAAATTGATATTATGATTTATTCTTCATAGATCTTGAAACGTTAAAGTTTTTAACAAATTTTATGTACTGTTTGTAAAAAGATAATAAATGTACTTTGGCATCGAAATATTATTAGTTTATGTGCATACTGTTAGGGAAGAGAACCACTTAAGTTTGTTGCGATAAGATTGGTTATTGATTATTTAAATTGTGTCGATTATTATTTGTATCATTTGTGTAGACAAATATTAAAATTGCGATTATTGGTTATTTTCATAATTTTATTCCGTTATAAATGGAGTTTTATTAAATTTCTTGCTTCCCGTTGTTCGGAAAAATAATTATTAAATTTTCATGTAATTACTCGCTCGTATATTAACGGTAAAGTTATTATTACACTTATTTTCATAATTTGATAATATTATTTTTTATTTTTTGATTAATCTTAATATTTTATATATCGATTTTACATCGATGTCATAAGTTTTTTTATTCGTTAAACACTTTTTTTCCTAGAATCTGGTATACATAGAGCTAATAATATTAGTTTGCTGTAAAAGTTCTGTCAACTATAAAATATACTGAAAAAATCGATTTTTGAAAACGATTTGTACTACCTTTAATGACTATTATAATTTAATAATTATAATTAAACCATACATTTCAGCTGGGAGCTGTATAATTATTTCTTTTTAAAAATCTTCGGATTTATTCTTAACTCACATATTTATATTTCCTTTATTACTAAACAACGAGAAAAAGTATATAAATAAACCCGAAATATAATACTCATTATAATATTTAACGAATAAAACAATTTCTTATCTAGCTTTTCTATTTTTTTTATTCATAAATATATGAATTTTCATAAAAATCTACAGTCTATTTATCACTCTGCTATCATATTTTATTATCATCATTGTCTTGATATTAAACAGACTATTCATAGCAATCACTAATTCCTAAATCAAGCTGAGAAACTATAACCGTGTACAATTTTTTTTCTCATGAGCCCAAAAAAGTCCAATTGCAAAGAATTAAAAAGCGAATATCTTACGCGGCTTGCGCCACTGGTAATTTCAAGCGCTCATAAAAACCTCTCTGAATCCCTGATCAACAGTGAGCGGACAAAAATACCTTTCTCGAATTTCCCAAGGTTTCTTATAAACCGTTAAATTATTACACCTCTGGCGCTAAAAAGTGAAAGAACAGAATTTACGCGGCAGCTAATACCAAAGCCGCAATTCGCGGTATGATTATTAATACCATGACTTTATGTTTGCCTTTATTCGAATCGTTGACGGAGAATTTCAATAGCTCCGTGTTACGACGATATTAAAAATACCGTAGGAACGTTTCTAGTTTTCAACTGTGACATTCAGGCTCCGACTGTACATCCCACGCATAAGGTACAAAATCTTCCGTGGATTCTTCGAATTTAAATATCACTGAACATCCAGCCGGGCACGGATCCCGAATCACGCTCGGATATGGAGAACTCCGGGACTTCAAACCGGTTGATCTTGCTATGCATTTATGGATGTCGAAGGCTCGAGGAATCGGGTTCTATATCGTGGCGGTTTCCGCTCACGACGAATCGACTTTTCCTTCCCGATCCACACCGAAGGCCATCCTTCCCTCCATTTTTATCCGACAGCCTTCCTACGCTTTCTTTTGTCCGATTTCGCGGGTTCTGTATTAGTGGATTTGAGGATGATCGTCGATTATGGTCCTTCCACTAGAAGGTTCTCAAGGACCGAAGGAAGCGCACGAGGAAACAGGAATTCCAAAGAACTTCTCCACGATTTCCCAAAGGGCCTTCCTCGATAATTCAACGTCCCACGTCCACCTAGAATTCAGCTGTCTTCTCCGGGACATCGAAGCCATTGTGGCCGGTGTTGGATCCCTGATTCTTTTCGAAATTTGACACGGCAAACAGTGGAAGATAAAAAACGTTCGAGTACTCTTTGACGTCACGTCGGACCGATCGCTTGCAGTCTCTCTTTACCGACCACTCTTATTTCTATATGTCAAATGGAATGCGATTCTCTTCTTTGATAGGCAAAAAATATGGTTACATTCGAAATTGTATATTTTTGGTGTGGATCCGTATTTCGAGTGTATTAAACGTTCGTGTGCCTCGATCTGTGTATTTTTTTATCTCACGGATACCTGTGCAGGTGTTTAACAGGTTATACGGTACGCTGATTTTGGTCGATTTTTCGTTAGACTGTGTGTTGCGATACCAAGTAAAAAACATTTAGTCGTGAAATAGTTAAGAAGTTAAGAAGAAAATTGTAAATGCCTGCAAAGGAAAGTCGTATCTTTGTTTAATGCGATTTGATAGAGCACCTTCTATCTACCGGTGTGGCGTTCTGAGCCATGGCGTCCTGAGCAAAACATGTGATTTCGGCGTGGCAGTCAACGTGTTAATAGAACTCGTTAATGAATTATAAGGTATTATTTTTTGAAATTAATACCGTCAGTCCTGAGAAATCGATGATGCCTAAATGAAAATCTCAGCGTCCGCAGGGACCGGCGTGGCGCTTAACGTGTTAAATATTAGGTTGGGGAAAAAGAAATCCATTATTTTTACGTGAAATAATTTAAAACTGTTTTATGGTCGATCTTTAGCTCCTGGGCGATGCTACGACTACTAACCTGACGGTCAATTTCGATTATCTCTGTGATTTTATCGACATTTTTGACGACGCGCCTGCCTGTGCGAGGTGCATCTTTAACATAAAAAATACCTGAACGGAATCGACGAAACTAAAATTGCACGTAATTAGCTGTCACAGTATCGGGACCATAAACACCATTCACAATTTCAGCCGTCTGGCTTGCATTTTCGCCTTTATCAAAGAAAAATTGTAAAATGTACCGAATTTTCTCTTCGTTGACTTCCATCTTTAACACCTTGTAACTCACAACTGAACGGACCAAACAAAAAACAGCAAAAGAATTTGTTTAGCGCGAAATGTCACCTTGACAACGAGCATAAATCTGAAATTGTTTAATTGATACTTTACGAAATATCGATCGCTACAGCCATCCACCGAAAAAATAATGGATTTCTTTTTCCCCAACCTAATACATGTGTATTAATATAGGGTAAGTTTGGGATGGATCATTTTTTGGAAAGAAGTCATTGCATTGGTTTTTTACGTTTTTGTCGTTTTGGACAAGGTAAAGCGGCGCGTACGCTGGTGCTCATAAGTATCCGGACAGTGATAAAGTCAACTTCATCAATTTCTAGCGATGGTGTATAAATGTTACTAAAACGTAAATTAATGACAATTTAATGACTGACTGTAATATTTACTATTTTCTTGAGAAATCGACACATTGTAAATTGAAATTATCTATTAATAAAAATTTGTAAATAGTATATTAAAATTAAATAGACGATTTGTAAAAGGACACTGCTTGAATTAATCATAGTAGAAGAACGTCATTGTTTAATTCATAGTTTAGTAATTAAATAACGCAAACGTAAAGAACTTTTCTGATAAGAAATCATTTCTATAAAGTTTGATACTTCTAGACTTTAATGTCATTTTTAAAGCAATCTTTATGGCATATTAGCTCAATAATTTATTCACAATATTCAATTTTATACTATCATAATATTATGGTACGTTCAGCTGTAATAATAACAATTAAATAACAAAATCATAAATTACAGTCTTTCAAAAATAAGCAAGTGTCCGGATACTTTTCAGCGGTAGTGTATAAATAAATTATACTTCACGACGTATTAAAATATTTATTTCTTGTTTTAATCAAGAAATACCAATATTGCAAATGGACGGTCTCACCCACATGTTCGGGTTAGAGCGTCCACTCATTAGAAATGCCAAAAAATGTAGCTTGTATAAAATATAATACAAGAGAAAATTAGTTGATACGTTGCTTTTTTTTCAATTTTCCATATAAATTAAAAATGTTCTCATGCTTAGAGCATGCATTATTAACCCAAACCTCGTTTGCAGAGGTTTCGAAATAGTTTTTTTTAGTTTTATTTTCTAGTTTGCACAAACCTTTGAGTGTAATTTATAATACAATACGGTTTTGCGACAATTGTCAGTACGAGAATAATAATAAACCGATTTATTTGTTCAATATCACTTTTTTAATTGCGAATGGTATTAAAAGTATCGCCTTTCTTTACAATCCCAGTACGAAGATTCAAACTTATGATTTATTTATCTTCGGAACAATTAATATAGTAAATCAAACGTGTACATCGAAAGAAACAGAGTGATAAAGTAACAGATCAGTAATTTATATTTGTGGAATGAACTCCTTAAATGGTCTACACACGATCAATAATATCGATAAATTCAATTTAACAATTATATTTTCAATCCGTCTCAATACTTTCAATTTATCGTTCAATTTATATTTAATTATTTCCTCGATATTATTGTTAATACCTTCATAATTTACTAGTATTGAGGCTTAAGTTTCAAAATACCTAGATATTCGTCATCCTTCTGTCTCTGTATCAATCTTTTCTGTATCGTCCTTTATTTTCTCAATTTAATTTGTCTCTTGGTGTCTAATTAATAAACTTGTGAAAAATCAATTTATCACTTATTGAAAACAAAAAAAGAAAATAAAGATTCCCTACATTCAAACATTAGACTGTTCGCATTTTACATAAATAATAAAGCAATGTGCAAGGCATTCTGGTTTTCTACATTTATCGCAACATACGCTTTACGTGAATAAAATACATGTCAAATTGACACAAGAAACGGATAAGGTTTAACCCATTGACTGTCAACTACGAGATATCTCGTAGTAAGCGTGTGTACCAAAACTGCCAGCTACGAGATATCTCGTAGTGTGTGCTGCAATTTTAGATTAATTTCAAATGACCGTTTGAGTTAAGAATTATTAGTGTTTTTTTTTCAATAAAAATTACTGTAAATGCCATTACAATGTTATATCAGTGACTCAATATTATTATATTTTAGATTAATTTCAAATGGCCGTTTGAGTTAAGAATTATTAGTGTTTTTTTTCAATCAAAATTACTGTAAGTGCCATTACAATATTATATCAGTAACTTAATATTATTATATTTTAGATTAATTTCAAATGGCCATTTGAGTTAAAAATTATTAGTGTTTTTTTTCAATAAAAATTACTGTAAATACCATTACAACATTATTATATTTTAGATTAATTTCAAATGGTCGTTTGAATTAAGAATTATTAGTGTTTTTTTCAATAAAAATTACTGTAAATACCATTACAATATTATATCAGTAACTTAATATTATTATATTTGATAAAATTTCATGCTTTAAAATAAAACTTTGGCACCCAGGGCAAGACGCTCTAAATATGCCTGGGAGTCAATCGATTAATACCAGAAAATATTCACAATATTACCTATTACCTATTTATTATTCATACGTGGTATACTTTAACGATACATACCCAGGCGAACCAAACTGAATTTAGCCTGAAGTAAATTATTTTTCTTGACTTATACGCAATATCGTTTGCACAATTTCTCAGTAGCGTGCAGATTTTTCTGTCTCAAATCTCGAAAATGTCCGTGCAGCGTAACAAAGTAGGACCGAGGAACGAGAGACAGTCAGTTTCATTTCCCATGCAACGATTCGTTCCTCGGAGCGTTGAAATATTACCGCAATACTGCTTTACTAGAGAGTAAAGAAAAGTAAGCGTGAAATCCAATCGACCAATCCTATTTTCTCGCTTCTGTTTGCAGATTACCTCGATCGATCGAAAGGAAAACGACGCCAGGTTCGCGCGTCGCGGAGCCGCTGATTTATTCGCAAGCCGGCCGAATGAAAACACGAGCATGGCACGGCGTAGAGGGCATAAGCAAATTACTGAATCGAGCCTGACCGCGTTAAGCGGATTTTCGCAGTGAGTTGCCGCCCGGAGGTGAGCTGGCGACGCGTTTAATCGACGAGTCGCGAGCCAACGGACAAAGAGAAAACGAAAAACGAAGAAAAAAGAAGGATAAGGAAAAATAAAAGGAATGATGAATAGAAGCAGCAAGCGCGGTGGAAAATTCGAGCGAAGCACGGGACCACGCAGCCGCGGCGTGCATCGGGAATACTTATTCCGAAAATCCTGTTTGTCGGAATGAAGCCTTGAAGTTGCCATCCACTTCCTTGCCGGTTGCGTCTCCGTCTGCATCCTGCGGCTCTACTCGCGGCTACGTTTCTTTCTTCTTTCCTTTCTTCACAGGCCGCATCGAAGGGGAGCGTGAAAGAAGTAAAAGGATGGGAGAAGGTGAAACTCGGTGGCTTTGCATTCAACCGGTACGAAGTAAAGTTTAAGTGACTCATGGAGACACTCTTGAAATTCACTCCCCGCCGTTCTTTAAGTTTCTATTTTCCCGCTAACAGAGAAAAAGGAATCGTCGTGTAGCGGAAGTGCTCCTACGGACGTCGCAGTGCCGTGGTTTCCCTTCGTGATACCGCATCGAGTTTAATCGATCGGCACGCGCTTCGTCGAGAGGCAACTCGACGGCCACCGAATAACGCTCTTCCTGGACAGCTTGAACTTTCAAATTGAAATTGTTTAATGACGTATTAGGGACGCGTGGAACGATCGGACGAAGGATTCATTATAAAGGTTTATCGCAATATCGGTGACAAGCTTGGACATTCCTGAAACGTTAGGAAAATGTTGGAATTGAAACGCGTTCTTAAGGCTCGTAAAGCGGAATTATGCGTTGCATAAGGTCGACGGATTTTTTAATAAGATCGAGTTCGACGTTATCCCAGAAGCGCCTATAAATATCTTTTAAACGTATGCGTACCTTAAGAGGGCAATATCCCCGAAAACGAGGATCGAGCCTTTCGATTTCGATCTCGATAGAGAGCTTCGTCTCCAGGAAGAACTAATATCACAGAAAATATCTCAAACATCGATTTTGTCCATAGAATTCCGGACTGCGTTCCAGTCAGGACAGTCGTCTAGAAAAATGACGGGAGTGCCCACCTCGCATAAAATCGAACGCTTGTCCGATCCTGGAAAATCCTTCGGTGATCTGTTTCCGTTCAACGACGATTCTCTAAGAGGATATTAAAAATAGGCGCTGACTGTGATCCAAGTGTTGATTCCTCGAGGACGGTCCTTTTATCTATAAACCGGAATACTTTCGTGAAAAGTGTCTCTCAACGTTTCCGACGCAGACATTTCAGTGCGAATCGTTCGTAGTGTATCGCACGGTGTGTCCAATGGAGTGTTTCGAACCGCGATTCGTTTTCAACAATAGATTCGACGCTTCGAGAATTTCTGTTTGCACGATATCGTTGAAAGGAATGGATTCACGGAGATCGCGAAGACGATCGCGAAGAAAATCGGCGAAGAAACTCTCCACTATCAGCGTCGGCGAATTGACCGTGCTAAAATAAATTCCGTGTCCAGAGTATGCCCGGTGTACGGTCGCGGCTTGGAGAAAAAAACTGGACAAAGATCCGTGAGATGATCTAACGTTTAACGAAAGCCAGATATAGGAGAGGAGAATCGGTCGGGTCAGCCATACTATTCTTACCGTGGAAAAATGATGATAAGAGTTGCACGAGATCAGCCATCGGTGGAGCTCGAAGAAGATTAAAAGACCACTCTTATCTCCCTATTTCTCTTCCTCGTCATTGGTTCCTCCTATCAACGAACCGAACTGACAAATGCGAACGACAGACCGTGCTAAGATACCGTTCGACAAATGAGAGTCATAGGACAGAATTGGGTGATCCGATAGGAAGAGAAAAAAGAGAATGGAGAAGGACAGCGCGAGACATTACAGAGCTTACGAGGGCTTCAAGCCCGCGAACAATGGCAATACATCGTCCTTGAAGAGGTCCACGTCGGACCGCTCGAAAACACATTCGTCGAGACAAGTGAGATGTCTTTGCTTCGGCGGTGTGCCGGACAAGGCCAGCCAGCACTCCTTCCTCAAGGGTTGTATTATAAACCTTGGGATATGTGCCCTCCTCGTGGCTTATACTTTACTCGGTAGCTTTATCTTCCTTGCTATCGAGGGCGGCACCGATGCTGGGATACAACAAAGGACACTTGCTACCACAATAGCGGCAAATCAGCCTACCAGACGGAATACGACCGCTTGGATGAAGCAGGTGAGTGCACAACTATTGATTTCTACCCATCAATTTTTCTTTCCTTTTTTTATTCTCCCCCTCTTTTTGCTTTTCATTGTTGCATTTTCATGGTTCGCGTAACTCGAATATTGGTCACTTGTTACATAACAACTCGTGCTGTTATAAGCGAACGCATTCTTTTGAGGAATGTTTGATGGAGTAAAGCGAAACGAATTATTCGACGTACCGTTGCGACTGTTTGGAATTCGAAAGTCCTTTTTATCGTTGATTTTATTATTAAACGAGTCGCGAAGTTTCTGTTCCTTTTTACAATGTACTGTTTATTTGATGTCATTTCTTGTTTTTTTTTTTTTTTCTTTTTGAAGTATCTCGTTTAAAATGTTTAGAAAATGAGAAATACAGAAATTATAATGTGTGCGAATATTGACATCTGTGTTTGAATATAGATAGAATATATACATTATTTTTACTTTTTGTTATTGTGATTTGTGAGGATTATTGTTTAATGTCTGGTAAAGATATTGTTGAATGGACTTTACCGAAAAGAAAAGAACGATCCATTTCGTTTCTTCTTACAAATGAAATTAATTTTCCATTTAAATTGTAATTTTTTTAAGCAATGCTAAAATAAGTTTAATCTTGAATATTTTACGGTCGCTAGTAATTTTTTGATAAAAAAATTTTTTTTTTTTTCTATTGTATCTTATAGAAGATGCTAAAGTACATTCCGCCATGTCTCAGCTATGATTTTCAAAAGATTAAAAATAAAAATAATGATCAGATTTCAAAACAGAATTAAAATAACTTGCGATACTTGCAATTAGGAAAATACGTACGAAAATATTAGTAAACATAAATTTATAAAGAAACTGTTTAAATTTAAACATTTGTGTATACCCTTACTAATAATCACTTTTATAACTGTATTAAGTACCTAACCATTTTTTATTTCATTCCTACATGTGTTACTTAAAATCGTGTAAGAGGAGGAAAATATAGAAGCAGCTTTATTTTGTATAAACATTTTACCAAATTATAACTAACATAAACAAGATAATCCTATGCCATAAAAATTAAACAAATTTGATACTATTTAATTAATTTATGCTTGGTATTTTATGAAAGCACAACTTAAAAATTAAAAACAGTCAAATTTAAATATATTTCACATGAAATTGTATAATCTCAGACAAATATCAGTAAATTTTAATAACTTTATTTCCGTTTCAACAACTGAAAAATAATTGAATATCATAATAATTACATTTATATAAGTTACAATAATTAAAAGTTGTACTTAGTTATTTTAACCCTTTGCTCTATAATTTTCCTTAGAAGTTATATTTTAAATTAAATTTTATATTTTCATCGATTAGATGAAATTTCATTTTAAAACAAAGCGAATTAATCAAATAAATAGGAAATCAAAATCATTTATAATTCTTGTTTCTTTCCAAAAGAATATTTTAAATGTTCATAATAGTCTCTAAGAAAGTTTAAGACTGCAAAGGGTTAACAGGCAATTACATCCATAATTATATAACAATTGTTCTTTTGAGAAATGAGTTTCATATATTTCTAAACTGACCCAGTTTTTCGATATGATAAATTATAATTTTTCATTCACCAAAAATTGTATTAAAATGATATAATAAAATTAAATAAATATGCACGGTGGCAATTCTATTAAAATAAACCCATTGTGATGATATTAAATCTAATTATTAAACTCGCTATTCTGAATAAGCGCGACCCTGTTTAGTTTTTTTTCGGCTATCACTTAAACGGAACAGTAACGTTGGAAGTGAATCTCGATTTATCGTCACATCTCCGGTTTGATCCCGATTTCCTACCTGAGATGACCTCAGTGAACCCGAAGTCAATCGAATTATCGGTGCGTTCTGGCATTGGCGCTCGTTTGAACGAAGTTTTATCGATCGGACGTCTCATCTAGTTTCTTCCTTCTTTAAAGTGATATCCGGTCCGCAGTGTCCTGTGTAGAGAAGATATTCCGGATTTCTCGATTTTATTAGTACTTACTTTTCATATCTTATGTCTTTTGATTATACCAACAATTTATATCGAAAATTTTCATTTCCGTTTGAGTTTACGGTTCGCGTGATAGAGATAGCTAACGCTGACTGAAAATTTGTTTTCTTAACAAAGTCCGTGCCTTTAATTTTTCTTATAAAAGAACCTTAAATTCTTTATATTCGTTCGTTATATTAGCCACTTGACATACAAATAAAATGCGCGTTGACGCGTCCGTAGAACACCATGACGCCGGGGCGGATATTCGCGGTTCGTTCCGTGCGGCGACGCTTCAACTAGTGGT
>SMSQ01025758.1:3695-46570 GCA_019453375.1 Ctenoplectra terminalis
TAGCGTGATTTATTGGATAGGAAACGTTTGAATCATTTTGTTATTCAATTATTGGGTGGTAAAACTGGGTCGTACGTGTTTCATTTAACGTTCAATTGCGTTCGCTGGGAAATTAATTTTACTTCTAATTTTAAATTGAAGCAGTAAGAGGATTAAAGTCCGACAGATATGAGTTACTTGCGTAATAATTTCTTGTCCGATGCTCTGATTAAGCAGTAGATATCAAACATAAAAGAATGCGTTAGGATCTTCATAAGTCATTGGGATTTTCAATGTGGTCTTAAAAAATAGCTTAAAAAATTTGGAATAAAAAAATTGTTTGTTATAATTATAAAATAAATTGTGTTATAAAATTATAGTGTCTTTTTAAGATCTTACAGACGGTGTATTTCAATAAACATTTTGTTAAAAACACACGAGTGCCTCGGTAATTTATAGGCAGGAGTGCAAATAATAGATTTTAAGGGTAAGTAGTATAAGACGATTTTGGTCGGACATTTCATTATACCCATTACTAGCTACAAAACAGGATATTTAAACTCATCTGCAATAATTTCTACACGATATAAAGAGTGTTGATTAACATTTTTAACATTGACACATATTTTGCATTTTTTTGACAATTTAAAAAATAAAAATTTTTTATCAATACAGTAACAGAGGTGCCAAATAGAACCCACTGGTACGAAATACATTTTCTGAAATCTGTACACGAATTAATATGCACCATTATTTCCTAAAAATTTTCCCAAACAATAAACGAAAAAGAGCAGAAAATAATTAGCATCGACGATGAATCGCAAATTACTCACACGTCAGTCGAATATTAATCGCTGCAGCGTATAAACTACTTATTACAGCGGTCGCGTACTTAATTCGTATCGACTTGCGAATCTGCTCGCTCCGAAACGTTCAAGTTAATTCCTCGCTCCGAAATTTCTACCAAGCGAGCTTAATTGATCACCAGCGCAGAACGCGTGTGCCGCGAATTCTGTCGCGCGTTTTCCGCCGTGAAATTACTCGCTGGAAAACCACGACCTTGCGAGCGCCATCCTTCGCGATAATGCATGGCCGCCTTCGAGTTGACCCATTTCCCTTTTCCGTGAATTTCGTCGAAAAAGGAATTTATGGTACGTTCAATTTGTTTGAGGAATGGAGAGGAAAAATGGGATATTTGGACTCGCGTTGTACGGCGAGGAAGCACAGTGTTAAACTGATTTGAGGGATGTAGAAAAGCTTAAAAATAGAAAATATAATAATACAGAGTAAACCGATCAAAGTTTACGCGAAAACGAGGGATTAATTTACATTTCTTTGGAACGCGTAATGATTCTTAACTCGCGATCCGTAGTCCACTAGCTATATTTTTTTTAAATCAGGTATTTTTATTGCGAATTTTGTAGAGTCATTATTTTCTAATAATCTAATAATAGAGTCANCGATGTAATTCAAGGGACGTAATTCGTCGGGGCGGGTTCAAGCGTTCGCGATGCGACATTCCGCGGCTTTTGGTATGCAAAAATCCGGCACCGCGGACGCACAAAAACGAGCCGAAGCGAGATGGTAAAACGAGGAAAAAGGACGAGCTGGCGGCGAATTGAAATCACGGCTAAAGCGACAACGAGCTTTCGGGCGGCGCGCGTTTCCGCGCAAAAATTTAAAAGTTGAATCGCGTAATTATTACGAAGACGATTAACGACGGCGTCGCGACGCCACCCTTTTGTTCTCTATCCAACGACAGAGACGAAGTTTCTTTTATTTTATCCGGTGGTGGGGATAATTAATTATGAGTGGGTTATTGATTAATCTTGCGGCATTGTGCGAGGGAAATGATATATTCGACATGGTCGAGCCTTTTCATTGGTTTTGAGATGAAATTGGAACAATGGTTCCAGTTTAATGCGTTCTACGCTTCAATCGTGACGATTATGTAGATTGAAGATTTTTATAAATGGTAAAATTGGTTTTGCAACGTATATTTTTTGTCTTTTTAAAATTGACGCGAAAGTATGATACTGTTTCATATTTAAAATAACTGATGTTTTTTATTTAATCACATATTTCGCGCAGGTATTTTATATGTTATTATCTTTAGAATTCTTGTCTCTGTTCCAGATATTGAATTTTAACTGGTATTTTATTTTGCAGGGAGTGGAACGAATTTTTATCTATTTTTTATTTAGTTGAAGAATTTCAAAAATTTAAATTCTTTTTAAACTCGATACTCTCCAAGTTTAATAATCGTAGTTTCGTAGGGTACTGTGTGTATCATAATTTATATAATTTTATATGAATTACTACGATCATCTCGATAGACGAACAGTACAAACAAATAGGAATTTTTTATTTCAATTTAATCACATTTTAAATTATCCTTTTCAACTCTCGTCGCGATCAGAGCGCTTGAAAAGGCTGAGGTCCCGAAACGAGCCAAGCATTTAAATCCCCTATTTAAATGCTGCACGTGAACGTGTTAAATAACGTCCCATATTTCCGCCTTAATAACGTAATAACTCTGCGAGTAATAAACAGAAAATTGCTGAAGTTAAATGGTTTCCATGGTTACTAATGCTTCCAGAAGAATTCTGCATTTTGCACAACCATTCCCTATTTCCATCCACCCTATAGATCATAACGTCTATACGAAACAGTCGAAATAAAAATTCGCTATTTTACAGTTGAAGAAATCGCTAAGAACTCTGCCATACTACGTACGAATTCTGAAAGGTTCTAACAAACTTTTCACTTGGATATCCCATACTCAACCTCATATCCTATAAAACCCTCCCGGTCTCCACGCGTACATTGTACAAAATTAAACATATTTTTGTGTTCCATTTAATCACAATCTCGAAACTTTATTAAAAAATTTTAAGCTTTTATTATCAAAAAATTCCAAATTAAAAAATACTAAAATAAATAAAAATTCATGTATTAAAAACAGTTCCTCTATATTTCTTTCCAAATGAGAAAATTCTTTAACCCTTCAATTCTTATTATCCTACTTACACTACACAATCGTTAAAAAATTTTTAACATTTTATACCTACAAAATATTCAAATTAAAGAATCAAACGCAAAAATGTAACACATCAGATCAAATAAAAGATTATTTAAAAGCATCATTATCGAGTCACACAGACCCAAGAATATCGTAACCGTTGAATAATAAATTATCTAACAACCAAAATAACAATTACACCATTTTCCATCAATATTTAAGAAGAATCCAATACTCGTCAACAAGTTGATCTATAACTAATCGTTTGTACACTCCAAGCGCCAAACACCACAACTTTCTCGCTACCCGTCCCGTTTTCGATCTGCACGCTCCATTTGAAACGCACACAGCTCCGAAAGACAGCGGTGAAGACGACACGCGAGGTGCACGACGCGAAAGCGTCCAGCCATAAATTCTACCAGATGAATAATTGACACAGAGGAACGGAAGGATCGTGGCGATCGGCTCGAAGCGAATTCGAACAAAGAAACTCCCCGGTTCTTCTTTCTTTCTTCCGAGCGGCAGAGTACACGCGAGTGTTTTGCAAACTTAATTGGCGGACAGATCCACGCCACCAGATTGCATTCTGCCGCGGAAAGATGCAAAACAGAGATCGGCTCACTTTCATTTTCGTTTACGCAACGGGGGCTGACTCGTTTCGGCTATCGATCCGACCGATCGCGATATCGATTCGCAAGGATTCCGCGGTCCCCAGGGTTGCGAAATCGGTCGCGCAGCTGGCGATATATTTAAGCGAGACTGTCTATTGGTAAACGAACCGGAATCTGGGCCAGTTACAACACCTGTCGGGTTTGTCCACGCTGAATCGTTCGCTTGTGTCGAATGCCAAATTTCGAGTCGCGACGACGAGACCGCGATGCGTTCCTAGCGTGGATGGAGGACTCTATCTGGCGTGGTGTGCTAATAAATTGTTGTCGGGGGATGAGATCGAAGGTATCGCAGTTAGTAATCGAAAGCTGGCGAGTTAGGTTGGAACTGTGCGATGGATGATCGCGTTGGTACGCGGTGCGCATTGTGGAGGATTTATTTAACCCTTTGCATTCTTAAACTTTTTTAAGTTCCGCAGGATTATCGCGAAGGGTTAAAGCGTCGTTTTGGAAGGAAAACGAAATTATAGGTGCTGACGATTTTTATTTATTTTTTCTTAAATGTTTGTTTGCGGTTCTATCTTTAGAGCAGAGGAACTGAAGCGAGCAATGTGGATGTATGAGAAGAAATAAAGAGAAGGTCGCGATCAGTCCGACTAAAGTGGAATAATTAAATTTTTATCGAACATGGTAAATGTTAGATGTTGTTAAATCATGTTAATTTAATTTAACAAATATAACATTCCAGTAAAAACAGTTGTAGAATTTGTAGTATTCTATAACATGTATAAGTTCGTAGAAATATTTAACCCTGCTGCGATTCTCAAATTTTTTTTAACTTAAACGCAGTCTTGTTTCACTAAGTAATATTCGTAATTTTAAAAATGTGTTCTTAACGTAAAATTGGAACAAGGAAACTCGTATATTGACGATAGGTTTTTTTTTATATATATTTCTTATAATTAGAAAATTTTTTAACGAAAGGAAAACTCAATTGGGTCAAAAATGACCTAAGGGTTGTCGCAGGGTTAAATTGCTATCTTCCGTAAATACTAATTGAATTTTATATTCCTATTAAATTTCTTATCAAGTTAAAATTCAATTTTAAATTGCTGCTTCGCGAAAGATTTTACGCAACGCGATAAGATCAGAATCCACTTGTGAACGAAGAGAAATAAATAAAAAAAACTTAAAAGGTTCGATCGTTCCACGCTTCGAAGTTTGATGCACGGGAACGGAATGATGGAGAATGAAGGAAATACGGGAGCATGCATTCGGGTATACACACAACTATCGTGCAGCGTGATTCATGTGTACGTACCCCTTTTATTAATAACGTTATGCGGCGCACATTGATTCAAAGCCGCGCGGTTATGCAGGCACCGAGGAACGGTTTACTCGCGAACAATGTGAACTGCACACGATACAAATTACAGCTGTCAACGGGGCCACTCGTGGAGCACAAATGATGAACCGATCTTCACGCCTACTCGACCGTAAGTCAATATTTACGAGCGGCTTAATGCGAAAGGGCGAGACGTGCACGAGGATGGAAAATTCCTCTGCCTTTGTTTCCCGTGAAAATTAAGCGGTACCGTCGGTGGATAATCCCTTTTGGACAGACATCCACGACGTCTCGTATGAATAAATTTTTGTTAAGCACAATTGCCGCTCGAAGAAGTGGAATTTTTAAAACGAAAGAAAAACGTGAACTTCGTGTAAGTTTCCTTAAGAGGAATAATCAACCCTTAATTTTTTTTCTCAGCGAGGACGCACGGAAATTAAACATTCTCTGCTTCGATTCCATTCTGAATTGAATCGGTAAAACGTTGGAATTTTAATATCGCGTTTACCACAGCCGAAAGTATAAGATACGTTTCGAACGAGAATGCGTGTAAGTTAAAATCGTTATCAAATAAGCTTCCGAACATCCTCGATGCAACGTGCGTTATCGTACGCAAAGCGTCTTATCGGAAGTATTTTAGGTATCAGTTCGTACCTGGCAACCCGAGATCACCAGGAACAAACACGTGTCCTTATCGTCGGTTCTCTCGTGTTTTCAACTGGAGGAATCTCACGTGTAACGTTCCACGAGCGTGGAACCTCGACGTTGCGTGAGGAGCAGAAGAAAAGAGAAATGATTTTTCTAGCGAACGAATTAGAAAGACGCTTCGAAGATCGTTTCCTATCAGCGAAACCAGCTAATCTCTTGCGAACGTGGAACCCAATCGACAAAAAGCATCAAAGAATATAAGCACTATAAACGTAGAAAATTTCGTTCGAACCTCACGGAAGAATATTCCATGGAATGTTCCGATGCATGCAGATGCATCCAAGATAAGAGACCAACCATGTCGAATCGAAGAAATATCCTCGAATACTTGCTGTTTATCCACTCTAATTACCGTATCACTGGGTTCTCCTCAAACAATCCTGGGTACCGCACACCCTCGAAGCGGCCGTCGACGGCCACTTCCTGTTTCACTCCAAGTTCACCCCCAGCGCTTACGCAACGAGTCGCATCGAGCTCGTTCTCGCTGCTCGTAACGCGGGAGAAGCGTGCAACTCGCGTCTTTAAAGAGGCACACTCACTCGCCACGATTGGGTCAGGTGCGTCCTCGACGCCCCCCGTGTTTACCGTATCGTGTAACAAAGGGACACCACTGAATGAAATTGGCTCACAGGAACCGACAATGAACGAACAGAGAACACTCGCGACTGTCGATCAACTTGAAACCGGATCGACTTGGAATCCGCCTATGCCTACCTGTCTTGTTTTTACTCGTTCTAGCTTCTCGTCCCTTCCTTCGACCGCCTAAATCAGCCAAGCACACAAACACACAGGCACACACACAGATATTTATGCACGGGGGTACGTAGCGTGACGAGCGTGCACCGTACACGTGCCCGCGTTCGGATACACACCTGCACGTGTTACTCCTCGATGACGGAGGCCCGGAACGGACGAAACGGGGGATCGTGCACCTGCTCGCACCGTGTATCTCTCCTGACCGGTATTCCCTTTTCACTGAGTCGCGATCCCGCGTGCCCGATTACGCGATTCCGACCACGCGTCTCTCCTCGTCTTCGCACTGCTCTCCAACACCCGCGTTCCCTTTTTCCTCTTTTATCCTCCTTCCGGATCGGTACGCTACGTGCGATCCTCTCTTCCCCGGTGGTCCGTGTGCGCGCGAGGGTTCGTGTGCCGCCGTTCGACGCGCGTGCACGGGCTTTCTATACGTTCGTGTGCGTGTACAGGGGGTGGCGTGTACGCTGTCGGGTCACCAGTGTGTATCGTATCTCTTCCTCTATGCACATATAGAGGTGTGCGTGTACATATGAACAGACATATGTAGGATGCGCGCGTGTGTAACGACGACGTGCCGCCGCGACTACAGGTCTGTCAGATCGGACGCGCGTCGACGCTTATTACGGCGAGAACGTGATACAGCAAGCGAGGAACGGTAACACACAGCTCGGTGTACCAGCGGAGACTGCCGGGTCCCCCACGATCTCGCCGAGTGCTGGCCGCTATAGTGGAAAAGATATATAGCGTGCTCGTAGCGTGTGTATACGCCGCGCTGCTGGATTCTCAACACGAACCGGTGTGGAGGGGTAGATAGGGACGATCGGGGAGTACGATAGTTGCGTGGAGGGAGCGAGACCCATTCGAGGGGGAGGGAGAGCGAACGAGGTATAGTGGAACGACGGAAAGTACACTGGAGAGGGAGGAAGGCGCTCGCTCTAGGCGCTATGACGTAACTCGAGTCATCCTGGATGTTCGTGTCGCGCGTGGAAGGGAGCCGGAGGGGTAGAAAACGGCGCCGCTCAAACACGAGTGGGGATCGTCTATAGTGGAGGGGTAAAAGTGCAAGGGCGCATTGGTGGGGAACGGAGTGAACGGAAGGAGGGGAGGATGGCGGTCATTAGTGCTACTGGGACACGGAAGCGAATCCTCGCTACCCTCCGAGCCCCTCTGTGCGGCCCGTTTCGCGACCCGGCACCGGTAACCACCCACTCTTTTCTATTTTCCTCTCGGTCCCACTGTTGGTTCTCTCGCGCTCCCTGTATGCATTTGCCACGCTCGTTCTTCTCTTTCTTCCCCCGTTTCTCCGCTCTTCTTCTTGCCCCATGCTTCGTTTCTCGTCGCTTTCAACCCTCCCCGCGACGCCTCGCGTGTCCGTGTATTATCTATATAACGCGCGGCCCGGGGGTGCGCCTGCACACTGCAGCTGCATACAACCCCCTTTTGCAGAGCCCCGCGCCGGCTACGAGTACATCGACGAACACGAACACGATTAGGCCGCGCTCGCGACCTCGTCCTTGCCAGCCAGCCAAGATCGGGGCCGTTCCGTTGCCTCGCGTTCTCGTGTACGCTTGTTCGCTCGTTTGCTTGCTTGCCTGCTTGCTTGCTTGCTTGCTTGCGCGGTTTCTTTGAAACGATACGCTTTCGCGGGAAGGAATGCGTTCACCATTTTGCGGTCCACGGTTTTGTTGCCGAGCATTTGGCCCAACGATTTTGAAGGATCACGCTTGGAATGCAACCGCTTTGCGAAAACACGGATATGTTGTCGATAATGCATCGTTTCGTCCTGTTAATAAATATGGAGTTTCTCCTCGATACATCGCAGAATTAATTCCTGCGATACCAACTCGATCTTCTTCGATAAAATTTTATTTCTCTTATATAGAATCTTTAATACCCTGCTCGTAAAAGAACTAACAAAATAACCGCTGCATTTTTCCCTAAACAAAACAGAAAAAAAAAAAAAATGTCGCCTCTCTCGATTCCCAAGCCCAATCCTTAAAATCTCCAATACCGAAACAACCCTGAACTCCATTTACCGAAGCAAAAATAAAAAGCTCGCCGCACGATGCTTGATACTTCGCTCGATAACAGGCCGATGGCGGGATTTTCATAAGCAGATGCAAGGCGGTCGCGGATACTTCCGTGGGAGGCGAGGATCGATAGGAAGCCGGTCGACGTGGGATTTAAAGGCACGTAATTGAGTTCCTGGCTCCAGTCGCTCGAATTCCAGGGTGCACGCGCCCTTTACCCTTTCGGCGGGCGAGGAATCCTTCAACCCGAGAAAATCCCGCGGATGATCCCGGTCGAAGGTCAAACGACGTTTCGTTTACCGCGGAAGAGATCGCATCCTAAAACGCGCCACGGGCAACCGAACCAACACCGAGCAATATTGATCAGCAAAACTGGTGTACCGAACTTTGACATTTGCCAGACCCCGGCGAAAACGTCGCACGTATTCCCTTGGAACGTTAGCGGTTTCGTTTTGCACAGATATTTGGATCGTAGGGGTGGAGGCGGGGCTGGTGCTTTAAGGAGCGCGGGACCGTGGACGTTCTGTGATTCGTGTTTAGTCCTTGGAGGCTTGAAAGTTAGAATTATAGAGCTGTTTTATTAGCGCTCGAGTAGGGGGATGGTTTTCTGTAACGTGGTAGTTTGCTTGTCGCATACAGGGTGGACTAATAAAAATTTGGTATATTAAATATATTTGGAACTATAAAAGTCGGAGAAAAAAATTTTCGTAACAACTTCACGTGTAAAAAAAAAAAAGGATCGTATAGTAGCGCTTTTTATGTCAAATAATTTTTATCTGAAATATTAAAGATGGTAATTTTTATCGGTTCACCCTGTATAGGTATCGCGTGTGTAGAAAAGTTGTAAAAATAAATTTTGCGTGTTATGTAATTTTTAGCGTAGTCCAATGCTAAACATCGACCAAAACATGAATCCAACGATGTATAAAAATTATCGAGGACAAATTCGATGCGCTATAAACATCGACGAGGTGTCAAGCGGAACTACAACCTTGATAATTTCTTAAATCTCGAATTTTAAGCTCTGTCAATAACTCGAAACTTGTTTTTACAACGAGCAGTAGCTTCGGTCAGACACTGGCGTACGAAAGACGGCCAAGTTACAGAGTCATAAAACGGAATTGGTAATAGAGACGGAAACAGCCGCAACTCACTCGATTCCTGGTTGATCGAAGCCAAATATTCTGACTGTTTTCGGCGACGAAGTTTCCGAACGAAATAACCATTAAGCCAGCGAGCGAGGGGAGAGACAGAGGATTTTGGGTCAAGGCTGCGATACTGTCACCCTCGATCGCCTTTGTCCACGTTCCTCAAGGTGATTCCCGGCGATCGTTGAATCAGGTTGATTCCCAGTTTCCGCCTATTGGCAGCCAACGTCGAAACCGCTGTCTGTAATTCTATAATTAGCCCAGGCGCGTTAATTAGGGAACGTACCACGGCGAGCGTGGCGAAAGTGGAGCATCCACTTGTGCTTTGGCTCAAACTTTACCCCTTGCTGATGAGTGAAGTTTCGTTGCTCAACGGTGAACTCTGCTTTCTGCTCGATTGATCGATCGAGTCTTACTTGGTCCCTGATTAGGTCACTTTGCCGATAGACCGAGATCCGATGAAAATTGAGAGAGATGTTGTTGAATACTTTCCAGAATTATTGAGACTTCTTCATTCGCTTGCTCCTTTAGGTAAATCGGAACAACGATGCGGTAGAAGTAATACATTTTTTTGCAACTCGCAATCATAGTCTCGATCAAAATTCTTCCACAGTTCGGGAAACTGCTGAAGTATTTGAAAATTTCACGATTCGTGGAGAACTAATTAACTTCTAGCCTGGTTTTTGATACATTTCCTGGTAATTTACGAATTTTTTTCTTTCTTTTTGTTTAACATGTGAGAATATTTTTTCTCTCGCTCAATTGATCCTTCTGTTATTGAGTCAATTTTTTATACGTGTCTTAAGTTATTACAGAGCTTAAAAACCAGTTTTTTTTTTTTAAACTCTGAAATTTGTAAATGAAATATAAGTTCTTGTATCTTAGATATAAAAGTCTTGGATAGATTGGATCAGTTGCTATTAAGAATCTGGTTACAGCGAAATTTACGTCTCAGAGTGGTTTGACTTGGTCGAGAAGCGGTTCTGGAAACGTCTTACGGTATCTCGCGCGGTGAGCGTTACAAGAGGCGCGTGTCGCAGCTGCGTACGACACTTGCGTGACATCGGTGTGCATGTTCATGGACAAGCTGAGGGCATCGTCGATGGAACGTGCAATTTAATTGAAACACGCTCCGTGTGTACGTACAAGTATGCATACGATTAACGGTGGCTAGCGTGCGTGCTGTTCGCCAGCGAATCGCGTGAGCAACGAGACGACTCGAAACGGCGCGCGGTTAACGCGCGTGAAAATTCACGGTGTTCTTTGTTGATCGTATGCTAAGCAGTCCGTTGTTCGTGATTTGCCAGGCTGTTGGCTACGCGATGGAAAAAGCGTGTTAGTTTTCGAATACGACGCGCTACGCTTAGCAAAAATAAATATTAAACGAGTAGCGTGATTTATTGGATAGGAAACGTTTGAATCATTTTGTTATTCAATTATTGGGTGGTAAAACTGGGTCGTACGTGTTTCATTTAACGTTCAATTGCGTTCGCTGGGAAATTAATTTTACTTCTAATTTTAAATTGAAGCAGTAAGAGGATTAAAGTCCGACAGATATGAGTTACTTGCGTAATAATTTCTTGTCCGATGCTCTGATTAAGCAGTAGATATCAAACATAAAAGAATGCGTTAGGATCTTCATAAGTCATTGGGATTTTCAATGTGGTCTTAAAAAATAGCTTAAAAAATTTGGAATAAAAAAATTGTTTGTTATAATTATAAAATAAATTGTGTTATAAAATTATAGTGTCTTTTTAAGATCTTACAGACGGTGTATTTCAATAAACATTTTGTTAAAAACACACGAGTGCCTCGGTAATTTATAGGCAGGAGTGCAAATAATAGATTTTAAGGGTAAGTAGTATAAGACGATTTTGGTCGGACATTTCATTATACCCATTACTAGCTACAAAACAGGATATTTAAACTCATCTGCAATAATTTCTACACGATATAAAGAGTATTGATTAACATTTTTAACATTGACACATATTTTGCATTTTTTTGACAATTTAAAAAATAAAAATTTTTTATCAATACAGTAACAGAGGTGCCAAATAGAACCCACTGGTACGAAATACATTTTCTGAAATCTGTACACGAATTAATATGCACCATTATTTCCTAAAAATTTTCCCAAACAATAAACGAAAAAGAGCAGAAAATAATTAGCATCGACGATGAATCGCAAATTACTCACACGTCAGTCGAATATTAATCGCTGCAGCGTATAAACTACTTATTACAGCGGTCGCGTACTTAATTCGTATCGACTTGCGAATCTGCTCGCTCCGAAACGTTCAAGTTAATTCCTCGCTCCGAAATTTCTACCAAGCGAGCTTAATTGATCACCAGCGCAGAACGCGTGTGCCGCGAATTCCGTCGCGCGTTTTCCGCCGTGAAATTACTCGCTGGAAAACCACGACCTTGCGAGCGCCATCCTTCGCGATAATGCATGGCCGCCTTCGAGTTGACCCATTTCCCTTTTCCGTGAATTTCGTCGAAAAAGGAATTTATGGTACGTTCAATTTGCTTGAGGAATGGAGAGGAAAAATGGGATATTTGGACTCGCGTTGTACGGCGAGGAAGCACAGTGTTAAACTGATTTGAGGGATGTAGAAAAGCTTAAAAATAGAAAATATAATAATACAGAGTAAACCGATCAAAGTTTACGCGAAAACGAGGGATTAATTTACATTTCTTTGGAACGCGTAATGATTCTTAACTCGCGATCCGTAGTCCACTAGCTATATTTTTTTTAAATCAGGTATTTTTATTGCGAATTTTGTAGAGTCATTATTTTCTAATAATCTAATAATAGAGTCACAGTTTTCTAGTAATCAAATAATAGAGTCATAGTTTTCTAATAATCAAATAATAAAGTCATAGTTTTCTAATAATCTAATAATAGAGTCATAGTTTCCTAATAATCCAACAATTTCTTATAATATATCACAGTCGACTGTACAATAAAAATTCTAATAATTTTTCTTTTCACTCCTTCAATCTCCCAAACCGAACGCTCCAATTCTTTCCGGCTCTCCGATATTACCCCAATTCTTTTTCTTCTTCGGTAATTTACTCCTTCGCCGCATTTCACGTCTTTCTTTCATTAACCCATTCAAACCGAAAACCCACTCTAAAATGAAATAATCGAAAACTCCTTATCTATCTACCAAACGATCCACCGTGACCACGTGAAATTGGCGTATGCACAGACGAAACGTGGCCACGCTCGAGCATCCTGGCACACGATTCCCGCAGGAAGATATAAGCTGCTTCTCGAGCCGGATGCTTCCGCAGCCAGCACCCATCCCTGGCCGCTCGATTTCCTGGACCCTTGTTTCCCTCAGCCGTTAGGATTCACCGGGTCTCCTTTACGGGACCACGATAAGCGTGGAGAGTTTCGAAACTCGTCCCCGTCATGGCGACGAGTGCACATTCGAGAGCAATCGTATTGGCGTTCGACGATGCGCTCGTCCCGACCTGACCCTCCCCCTCTGGCTGGAATCGATAAAATTCATTCGAGATTATGCGGGTCCGGTCACCAGATGGAAAATAAACGTACTCGCCAAGTTTCTGTTAACTTTCACCCCTCTTGTTCCTCGCCCCGTTCACGATCGCGTGGCCATTTTTCCTCGAGCGTTTCTTCGATTTCGAGGAGAGTATAGACCGAGAGATGGTCGTTCTACGGTTTAAACGAAATAGAATTTCTGTACGTGGCCATTGTCGATAAATTGCCACTTTTATTCACGATAGTATTGTAGTTTATTGTTATTGTTGTTGTGGTAGTATTGTATCCTGAATTTTGTGACTTGAGTTTCCGTAATTCATCATTCATATTTATTATAATGTATTGATATATCAATTGTCTATGAAATGATAGAAAATTTAATACTTTAAATTTAATTTACGTATAAAGTAAAATTGCATTTTTAATTTTTTGATTTTATAAAACTTTAAAAATTAAAGAATAAAATATTCACGTATCTCTACTTTTCTACTTTTAACGAGAATAGAAGATTGATGATTGATTGTGTTTCATGAAAATTGCAACCTGTATACTTTTAACAGCAGAAATACATTTTAGTTAATCACAACTATAAAGGATCAGAGTTGTATCGCGATTAATGATTATCAGGAAAAATTCACAAGCAGGGAACATGTCATCCAGCATGTGGAGTGGAAACATGATCGCTGGCGAATAGCGGGCGTACATACTAACGAGATATTTCATAACGACAGATTAGCGGGTTCCACGGTTCCATAGTCCCCGTGGCAGCAATTAATCCCGAGGCTGCGAGTGGGCGCAGCCGCGAGCACGAACAATTTACCGTGCCCCCGAAATTAATTTCACTCGTTCGACATCGACGCTTCATAGGAATCGCTTTGTGGCCTTTTTTCTTTGTCAGAACAGGGAATTGAAAACCACTTTTTTTTCTTTTTTTTTTTTTTTCGTTTTTCCCCCTCGAATCGGATACACCTTTTCTTCTGTATCGATCACGCGTTCGTATTTTATTCGATGGGAAATAAACGTGAGCGGATGAGTTCATTCGTTTCAAATTTTTGGTTATTCATTTTTCACGCGTATAGAGAAATTGGAAGATGAAGAAAAAAATAATCTTGGAACAAAGTTAAAATTGTTCTTTGCAGCATGTTAGCTAGATATATTATTCAAAATTACGGAATTAAATTCATTTAATTTTAAATCAACCCTGTATCACACAATTAAATTTATAAGAATATTCTATTCAGCTTTTTCCTCCAATTGTACCATCCATCCTTGCACACACACCCCAGCTGGAATCGACTCGTTATTTTAATCCGTGTATGACGTCTGAACCGTCCGCCATTGTTCGATACTGGCTCAGAATGAACGCCAATTTTATTCAAATTGATACAAATCGTTCCCGTGGAAACACGACACACGTCGGATCATAAAGTGTCGCCGCGTTCACGGCCCCTTCGACTTCAACCCTTCTCCCTTCTGTCACATTTAATTATCCCAGCCATTTACGTAACCCAATTCCGAGTAAATTATTGTGAGGCCACCTGTTAAATCACGCATACAGGAATGCTTAATTGCCCCTTCGTTACTGTGAATAAATCAGTCCAATGAAAGGAGGAGGAACGAGCCGAAGAACAGGGAACCTGGACTGGCTCGTGCTCTGCTGAGATTAAAATGCTTTCAGACCCTCAATTTGGCTTGGATCGTACATTTTGCTATTAAGTTTGATATCTTCAGTATTTTCCGTTCTCAATTTGGAATTATATATTAAATTTATTTCATACTCTTGCTTAACTCGTGTCTTTTAATAAAATATCGATTTTAAGAAAATTTTCTGTTTACGTCTAATAAATAGAATTAAAGAAAATAGTTTAGAAAATTAACTTATTAGGTATTTTTGCTTCATTCGTGTCTTCTAATAAAATATTGATTTTTATAAAATTTTCTGCTTACGTCTAACAAATAGAAAAAAAAGAAAATAGTTTAGAAGGATAAAATTATTTAGTATTTTTTCTCAACTCGTGTCTTCTAATAAAATATTAATTTTTATAAAATTTTCTATTAACGTTTAATAAATAGAAAAAAAGTTATTAGATGTACTTTTGCTAAATTCGTGTCTTGTAATAAAATATTATTGATTTTTATCAAATTTTCTGTTTATTTATAGTAATAGAAAGTGCGACCCAAAAATTAAAGACTACTTTATTCATATAAGTATAATTGTATCGAAGCTGCTAAACATAACCAGTCGATTATAATTTAACGATTATACGCATGCATTTGATGGCTGTCGACTGAAGTTGACGATCGTACCGAAAAGGTTAAATTCCATTTATTCCTACATACTATTACGATTACTCTGGGCATAGCAACGGATTAACCCATATTCGCAACAAGCTGTAATTGGCACCCGGAGTACTGGAATTCGTCGAGTTTTCTTTAGCCAGATTTAATCCAGGAATTGCAGTTTTCGTGGCCACATCAAACGGACTCGTTGTCGCGTAGCAAACCCATTTAATTAATTAATTAATTATCGCGAACCGGTGTAACAACGATCGTTAGTCTCTCACTCGAACCATCTAAATTATTTACGTCAATTTCGTGCGGTGATTGTTAAAACGTCGAGCGCGCGCTTAACAATATTTCGTTATCAAATATCCCAACGAAAATTCATAATTGGAACAGTATGCCTATGCGAAGTGAAATTATTTTGCAGAAATTGTGTTCCTTCTTGAAAACAAATTTTACACAGCACGAATTCCAATCTAGCCTTTCTTCTTTTTAACTACACGACAAAAATATATTTTTCCAGCTTATAAATTTCATCTAAAAATTAAGAAAGAGAACTGAAAGTAGCATATTTTTCTATCTGACCAGAAACATTTTCTTCCACCAATATTTTCCTGTATTTTTGCGACATTTTTTTATTTCAAAGATAACTTGAAAATCAATCAATTTTACGCTTTTACATTTTCTTATTCCCTTTGCAAATAATGTCTCGCACGACAGAAGAATCATGGCACCGTTCGATCGGAAAGCAACGAAAGGAAACTATCGAGGTGCTAATTACTTGGAAATCGTTAATTGTCGAAGGGACCAGTGACGATGCATCGTTTAAAGTCTCTCAGAACTTTATTATATCAGAATGAATCGTCGAGCCGTGAGGAAGTTAAATAAAGTATAAATTAATGTGCTGAAAGGTTTAAACGGTGGCGAAAGGTGGACGGTGGGCTGGTGCTTCTTTCGACCCAAACGACGATTCCGTAGCCCACGTTTTCTATTATTAAATCGCTGGGCAAAAGAATCCTGCTCTCTGCAGTCGCTCGAGAGCGCTGATATTCGAACAAAGGAGAGGCAAAAATGAAAATTCTATGGTCGATGCTCGATGGAACGAAGTCCAAGAAATTTCATAGCGTTTCCAACAATGAGATAAGAAGTACAGGTTCTGGCCTTTAATATCGGTACCTTCTGTTTCTTCCCCTTTCTGCACAATTTATATTAATTTTGCGCCAATGAATACCGTTTACATAATTACTCACCATTCTCTGAGATTTTATATTATTCAAGTTTATAGGTTTCTCAATCGATAACAAAAATTTTTCGTAGAGAGAGATAATTAAAAAATAAATGTTGCGAAACATAGTTGGGGGATGATTTAATGCCATATTGCAATGATTACAATTTGCAATAAAAATCACAGCGCTCCTTATCCGCTTGATACGAGCGTAAGCCCGGTTCTCGCGACAAGCCTCATTGTTTATCGCGAAAGCCGACGCACCAGACCATTTCAGCTTATCCACCCCCGCGTTCCACCTCCGCCCGTTCCAAGCGGAGCGTTCGCGAACAAACGATACTCTTTCTGCCCGGCGAAACACGGCAGATTCGTGAGTATGAAAAAGAATTGCCTCCCACCGCCCCCGTGTGCTTCCACCGTCCCCTTGAACGGTAACAAGAGCTTAATCTCTGCAGCTTTTCTCCTTTTTCGAGAGCTACGAGAAGGCTCCCGTTTGTACGCGCACTCCGTAGCGGACGATTCACGCAACCGACGCGGATTATGCTCCTTTTCCAGTCGAAGATAGAGGGGGTGAAACGGGTACGTAACAGGATGAATGGTTAAGAGAAGCTTAGTGATTCTTGGTACTCGTGCTTTCTTCGATTTTTGTGTCCTTTTTCGGTATTACGAAGGCAGCTCGAAGAATTATCGTAGTCTTTTATTATACAGAGTATTCCAAAAAATGTGTATTTTCATAAAAATGTATTTTTGTATTTGTATTTTCATAAAAATGTGTACTCCATAACTAAACTATCGGTTCCAACTTCTATTTTTTTTTTCTTTTTTTTTTCAATTAAATTCACAAAAGTGTAAATTCTCATGGCTCGATCTAACAATCTAACCACGCCTGCCAATTTCACAATTTTCCCATATTCCTTTCAACAACTGTACCTTCGTAGCAGATTTTCAAAAGAACGCGCCGACACGAAACGACGAGCGGATCCTATCCTTCCAGATATTATTAATCCACGCCAGGGCCTGGTTCAACCCTTTCGCAGGAAGGATTATCCCCGTAATGCAGCTTCCACCGTTGATCCGCCGTCACGGCCATTCTCCGCCGTTTCTTTCCGGTCGGATCTCGTCGCGGAGGGACGGGAAAACGCCCCGTTGAGACTCAGGGTGCGCGCACCCCTCGCAGCACACGATGGTGAAAAGGGGCGAGGGGTGGGTTTCGCGCGATACGTAGAAAGCACGCTCGCCTACTATCGCGAATTGGGTCACGAGCCAGCTGCATGGGGCGGTGGGAGCGGAGGAGAAAAATACCGACGGGCTACGAGAATGACGAAGGGTGGCGGGGGTGGCGTACATCGATCGCGATTGTCCCGCAAGCTCGACTTTTGCCAGGTCGCCGGCAAGGGTGGTAGTAAACAAGCGTAGAAACGAGGCTTTGTTAAAGAGAAGGACTCGTTTCTTCGTATTTCTTTCCACGGTTCGCTGCCTTTCTTTCCGTCGAGTTTATTATTTCGATCCGATTCGATTCGATTCGATGCTTGCCGTTTCTTCGGTTTTGAGAGGGGTGTAGATTTTTCTTTTGCTTAGAAAATTCTGTTTATCGGGGAACGCCGTGGAGATGGGATTGATTTATTGTTTGGCTTCTTTGTGCGATATTTCTATGGCTTGCATTGTTGTTGCAAAACTGCCCCTTTTAACAATGCAACTTTATTTTCAGAGCCGGTGTAATTGATTGTTGCAAACGCGACCGTTGCTGAAAGTTCTGTTGATATTGTGTTTGGAAAAAGCCGAGGATTGATGAAATAAAAAATTGTACTTCTGTTGTAAATTCCGTGAACGCGTTTAATTCGATGTTTCAGTAACATGAATCGATTAACAATCGAGTTAACGGTGTTTTCTGGGTAACGAGCAGAGGCTTTTCGTATTTTATCGTTACGTTTAATTATGTTACTAGGTTTTTGTTCGGAACGACAAACGTGACAGCAAAGCAGCTTGTTTTACTACATTTTTTATTTTAACGCTTTTTAATCGTACCAAGCCATTTTCCTACCGGACGATAAATATGAGAATGGAATAAACGGTGCGCTGTTTCGCTGAGTTTTACTATTTTTTAATCGTGATGCAATGTTTTTACGAACCAACGACAGCGCTGATGAAACCGTATAGTTATTTGTTTTTCATTATCTTCTTATGGCATCTTCCTATGCCGTAAATATGTATGTTAATAAAAATAACGATCTTTTCGTGTCGTATATTTTGTTATTTTCAGTTTTTTAGGTACGCTAATAAAAAACGGCAATTTTTACAACCGGCATAAACAATGGACTATAATCGTGTCCACGAATAATCAAGAACGACATTCATATTCTGTTTTATGTCTTTTAGAACGATTTGTTCCTCTCGTGTTCTGAATAATGTGACCTTTATATCTACCGTGCCAAATTCATACTAATCCCCGAGGTGTAGTTAGTGGCTGGAACACTCAGTTGAAGATACATTCTCAAGGGTGCAAAGTGCAGCTTTTGTGTGCGCTGCAGTTATGATTAGAGGGTGTTAGCTGCCGCTACGTTTCACAAATGTCAATCGTTTTTAATTCTGCTCTTTCAAAAAACGTTTGCAAAATATTTCTCAGCGTATTTCTCGTTTCTAATTTTAATTTTAATTCTATAAGTAGCCTTGACTATAAAGTAAAAACTCATGCCGTACAGTATCACAACTGTATTAAACCAAGTCGAGCAGCAGATATAAATTTACATCGTTCTTAATGCTGCTCTTTCCAAAAATAAAATAAAAAAGTAACATTATACTGTTCCTTATTTGCAATTTCAATTTTCACTCACGAATTGCGAGTAATTCTACAAGCAACCTTGGCATAAAATAAAAACTCATATCTCTATTAAACGAAGTCGAGCAACAAATATAAATTTACATCGTTTTTAATGCTGCTTTTTCCAAAAACAAAACAAAAAAGTAACATTATACTGTTCCTTATTTTGAATTTTAATTTTCACTCACGAATTGCGAGTAATTCTATAAACAACCTTGGCATAAAATAAAAACTCAATCCTCTATTAAACGAAGTCGAGCAACAAATATAAATTTACATCGTTTTTAATGCAGCTCTTTCCAAAAATAAAACAAAAAAGTAACATTATACTGTTCCTTATTTTCAATTTCAATTTTCATTCACGAATTCCCAACAATTCTATAAGTAGCCCTGACGTAAAATNTAATCCTCTATTAAACGAAGTCGAGCAGCAAATATAAATTTACATCGTTTTTAATGCAGCTCTTTCCAAAAATAAAACAAAAAAGTAACATTATACTGTTCCTTATTTTGAATTTCAATTTTCATTCACGAATTCCCAACAATTCTATAAGTAGCCCTGACGTAAAATAAAAGAAAATAAAAAAATCATGCAGCATGATATCACAACTCTGAAACAAAATCGAGGATCGAATACGTATCTACCGTAATTTATTAACGCGCGATAAAATAGAAAATAAAACATATTCTGTCGGTCGTAACTAAAGTGTTAAGTCGGTTCATGCATAATTTCGCGGCAACGTTGCTCGTAAATGATTCCTGTGAATCAAACAGGATTCGAACTTCCGAATCTCCTATCATAATATGGACGTGGAATCGAGTCGAGTCACGTTCAACCTCGCTGGAATATCGACTCCCAATCCGGAATGGATCATTCCTCCAGGGGAAGCGAGTGCAATTTGAGTCGCAAGCCCTGGAGCACGTTTATTTCGCGTTCTAGGGACGAGGAGTTTTATGGTCGCGTATCACTTAGTTTAGGGGCGAGCTGACGGAAGAGAATCGTCGCGATAGTGTTTGCACAGGCAGACCGAGGAGTCTCGCCGGTTTCTGAATGGGGGATGAGCTAATAAAAGTCGAGGGAACTCGGCAAGAAGAATTTCACCTGGAATGAAAACGTTAGGTTAAACGTTTTCATTTATCTCTACTCGACTGGTGGCCGGACGCTGGGGGAGTTTTCTTTCTTGCGGATTAGTTTACGGGGGAATAGTTAACTGTGCTGTGAGTAATTGTTTTTAATCATCTGTAAGCGTGGTGACCAGTGGCGACCGGTGGCTCGAAATTTTGGGGGTGCTGCAATGCTTCAAACGCGAATACGTGTTTGGATAAAGTATAAAAATTGTGGCGAACGTTGTTAGAGAGAAAAATGAAACATGAATAGATATTGTTTTGCGCTAATAGCTCTCATCTGACTATGGCGTGTACAGTAAGCGCTACAACATCGATTTTTATTATTCTATATATAAAATAAGAAAATTGTATTGGCTTGTTGATGATAAAATTAAATATTATAGACATTTATAAATAAGTGAATATATTTATATATCTTTCGCAATAGTTACACATGGGCCGCCTTTGGTGGTAACTGTTACAAATAATTATTCCAAGTCAGAATTTTCGTAACTTGTTTGTTCCGGGACTGGTATTAATTGAAAGAATAAACATAAATCTGTATCAGGAAGGATAGTTGTTTCAATATCCATCGCGTGCCAGTAAAATTTGGTTCTGTTCCAAAGTTCAATACGATTTGCAATTATTGTTTCCGAAACTTCAATATTCTTCGCCAATATTACCATACCGAAAGTATAACATCTTTTTTGGATAAATTATAAAATTAATTATTATTACGTACGATCAAAAATATATATTTTTAATATCTTCATATTTAACATATTTAAAATATTTTAGTGTACCAGAAAATTGTATATTTGAAATATATTTTTAATTACATATAACGAATCAATAACTCCTCAATTATTCCCTGCACTATATTCCAGCAAACAAAGAACGTTATTCAGAAAAGAAAAAAAAAAAAAAGAAGAAGTATCGCACGAACCAACCTTCGCTGAAATAAAAATACGTATCACAATGCTTACATGTCAGAAGCGTTAAGGATTTGTGCTCTGGGATGAGCGAAATTTCAGTTTTTTTTTTTTTTACGCTGCAACTGAAAAGGGAGGCTGACTTTAAATAAGCAGTGTCTCGACAAAGAAAAGAAATTTCGTTCTCTGGCTGAACGCTGATGAGCTGCTCCAACATTGCCCCTTTTGTCGCGTTTTACACTTTTCATTCGCTTTTCAACGACTGTTTCTCTCGCCCTCGCTCACGTCCTCCAACTCTCCTTCCATACACCGCCTCACCGTACCGGCGTTTTCAGCGTTACGGAGTTTCTAGACCAATCTAACAATCTATTGTCGTCTACTTACGTTTCGCTGCACACGCAGCGCGCGGACTTGGTTCACGGTTAACTTCCACTTTCTCGTTCGTATGCAGCCCGCGTTCCATTCGTTTCTCTCGCTGTCGCGTGATTTCTTTTCGTATCGGTCGGTAAGCTCTGAAGCTGACAGTTGTCGATTCTTGTTACGAGCAAATGCTCGTGCAGGTTTTACGAATTTCATTTTGTAAGGTGACACATTGTTCGATCGAATTTATATGAAATTTTTTGCAACGTAATATCTATGATTAAAGTTTTTTATTTTACTCATACTGACGTATAATCGCTGAATATTACGATTGGATCTTTCGTGGCTCAAACAGAGCAAAGGATAGGAAGGGAGTTTTGTCCGGACTCCGCTAGTGGACTCGTCACTAGGACAACCTAGCAAGCTCGTGCCTTAGACGCGGAGATACTGAAGTTAGGAGAGAGATCGTTATAAGTACGAATCGTACGGTTCTTGAAGACTTGAAGGAAAGTCAGAATTAATAAAATCCCTTTGGATGCGGAGTGTAGAAGGATCGCCACAGATTTCATAGAAAAATAATTCCAAACTGTTCAGAATTTGATGAATTAACCACTCAGCCATTTTGTGGATTCTCTGTGATTCTCTACTAAAAATATAGACGAAGATTTGCTTCCCTTACGATATATATTCTGCCGTACACCTTTCGCTTTAATTTCTTCGACAGTTTCTAGTATTACTAAAATACTTCTATATATAAAAAAAAATATATGTATATATAAGCGTCTCACGTTTTGGGAGTTTTCAACTTCAAGAGCTTTTCGAGACCTTAAAAGTTTCGAATTCGAGTTTCGAGAACTTAAAAATCATGTTTTTAACTATCTTCAAGTTCTTATTACCATAAAGAAACTCGTACCCTCTCTTTCGAGAGGGATACCGACACGCCGGTGTAGTTTCGCATTTACGATTATTATAATGGCGGTCGGTGGCCTCCATTACCGGGATGGCCGCAGCGTTCTTGGTTTCCGTTATTGGGGCCCTCTTCTTCTTTTGCCTTTTCTAGCCCCGTCCACACCGCTTCCTTTTCTCTAGCACGATCCTTGTAATAAACCGACCGCGCTAAAACGCTGCTATAAGCGGCCCTTCTAATATTGCGGCGACTTTGCCAGATGGCATTAATAACGTGCCTTTAGTATTCATGGTTTCAGCTCCCCTTTTTCGCCCGTTGGATAAGCGGTGCCTTAGAATCGTTTCTTCCTCGCGGATTTTGCCTTCGGTACCGTAGTCAAGACGCTCTCTTTCGCAAAGACAACGATTTAGATTTGTTCTTCGTGGCTGGTTTCTGGGTTTTGATTTCATTTTGCGAGGGTTGTACGGCTCTGCGGGTGGAAGATTCTTGGAAATTCATTGCGAGGATAGTTTTACAAAAATTGAAGTGCCGATCGTGACAAAGAATTTAAAAAAGTTGTTATCCAGTCAGCTGTGTTTGACGATTGTATCCGTCATGGAGAAATGGCAGTATTGCCATTGCAGAAATGCGTAAAATTAAGTTAACATTTCTTATTTAAATTGTAATTTTAGCGAAAACTAAAATATATTCGTAAATTTCAATACGTTTAGAATCTTTGGAGATGAAAACGAAATAAAACAGACAAATAAAAAAGTGTAAATAATTGGGGATGGATTCTCGCGATATAGATGCGCGCTCTGAAAAGAGTTCGCCACAGGTGACCGGTTAAATATTAATAAAAAAAAAAGTTGTGGAAAATTTGAAACTGTTGTTATAAATTTAAGCAGTGTGATAATATATCCTGGTGAAATGATGATCGTTAAATCTTTTTATGGAATTTTTTAATCGAAGTTTTATTATGTTAAGTTTTATTGTAGCATGCACGCGAACCTGTTGTTAGCAAATATCTGAATTAAATTTTCTAATATTACACGCTGTAACGAGATGAAATATTTGGCTAATTATTAGTTAATATCGTATTCGAATAATGGGTAACAATCGGAGCGGTGTTAGGCGTGAAATAATAACAATGGTAGCATTTAATTTGCAGGGTATTTAGCGATATAATATTGTACGCTTAATTACGCCGCACCGAATAATATTTAATCAGGATCAATAATGCAGAATAATATTGCATAATTATGCATAATGGTCGATAATGAATATTCTTTCGGTGTACGATTTAAAATAAACATTAAACTAATTATCCTCCATCTCTCTGGAAATATTGAAGATCCTACACGTTATAAGAATGGCACTTGCATTTAAAAATCAATAAAGCATTTACATTTTAATGTTCGTAAATAGTAATAAATAACTTTTACCAATATTCCATTCCCAGTGAACTCTCTCAATCTTCTATTATTAAAACAATCAAGTCGCTCGAAGAAATTGAAAACGAAACTATTATAAAAGCTGGCAATTTATTTTCTAATGACGCGCAAACAAAATTATATTAAATAAATTTTAAAACACCCGATTGCCGAACGAAACAAATTACGATGAAGAAAAAAAAATTTGAAATCAATTTTCCTATTTTGTTTTCTATAAAACTTTCAAACACTCCACCAGACGCGTTCCAATTTTACTTTACCGAAACACAACACTTACAACATTCCAAAATGTCCCAATATGACTTTTTTTTTTAACGAACATTACCAATTTTTATTCGAAACCACCCTTCTGCATCCGTATCGAGTCGCGGAAAATAGAAAAATCAAACAAAACAGATACCAACAAACCGAAGCACAAAAGAACGAGGGTAAAAAAAAACAAAACAAAAAGGAAACTCGTGCTATTTTTCACAAGAGGGATCGAACACTGAGCCTACGCTCTCGGTTGTCGATTCGATTCGACGATCGAGCCGATCGCGTCGCTGGCAAAAGTAAATAAACGCTCGACAAAACGAGCGTGTATATCGCGCGCGTGGCGTGTACGCGAGCGAATAATGTTATCAATGATCGTGCAGCAGCCGCGTTTGAGCGAGCGCGCAGATTAATTGGCAAACTTCCGGTATAGCGCTTCCAACCTGCGGCATCAAGTGCAACCGGTTTAGTTATGCGCATAACGGATGCACACCGGCGCAGTTTCTGCGTGCAAATTAAGTGGTGACTGTTCGACCAGCCACGATCGTCTGGCCGAATGAACTATGGAAAACTCTGGCCTCGTTAACGCGAGCGACAATCGAAGATTTTTTCCTTCTTATAGACCTGCTATCGATTATTCCATCGCTCTTAATCGTTGGACTGTTTTATTTTTATTTAAAGGAAGTGGGATTCCGTGATGGGTCCTTGAATTATATTTATGCTTTATTTTTATTAAATACGAAAATTATTTTTACCAAGGATTGAAAGGTTTCAATCGTCTGAAAGTTGCTGTATTTTTTTTCTTTTTTATAAAATTACTCTTTTTATAGAAATTATTCTTTGGAGTTTAACCCTTTGACTGCGTCACATCAATCGCTGCGTCTATCATAAAACGTTGTGTTGATTGAATTTTATAATATGTGTGAAATATAATATTCACTTACAAAGTTTAGCTAGATTAGTTTAGAAACACGGTATATGTTACAGATAGAAAAAAATTTAGAGAGCGTATATATATGCCTTTCGTACATCTCGATGGATCTTCGAGAGCGAATATGTACGCCTTTCGTAGTCAAAGGGTTAATACTAATAGAGTATCACAGCATAAGAAGCAAATTTTTAATGTATGAAAAATTAATTTTCGTTCTTATCTGTTGGCCAACGTGAAGCTCTATGAATAAGCGAATCGCATCGACGTTTAGTAAAACGCCCCATCTAAAAATACGAGCCATCTTTCCCTCATACATCACCGCCCTTTGAAACATCCAGTGAAAGTGTATAACCTTGGTCAAGGAGCCGCTTCGTTCCAATTCTCAACCCTTCTCTGCCAGCCACGGGGTAAAAATTAAAATTCCAAAGGGTTGGAAATTACCGTATCAACAGGGATGAATAATTCACGTCGCGTCGGATTACATTCGGCTCGAGGGGTTAAATCTCGAGCCGAAGGCCATCGCGGCTCATATTTTCCCGCTTGCTCGACCTTGCCACCCCTTCGAAATACGTTTAAAAATCGGCTACTTGGCGGTTCCAGAAGAGAAAGACCAACTTGCGCCGTGGTCGAATCGATAGATGGGGCTGCAACCCTCGCCCTTTGCCCCTCTGTGTCCCTTCGTATCTCTCTTTCACTCTCGTTTCTGCCATCTCCGGACACCCTTAAAAGCGAGAACGTGAGATGGCGGTTAAAGGTCAAGGCCGAGCTATTTCCTGCACGACCGAGCCTTGAATCTGTCGGGCTGCGAAGGTCCGTCGAGAGAACGAGGGACGAAGCTGCGTGGGTACGCTGGAACGACGCTGAAAACGGCGAGACGAAAGGGTGTCGTTCGCGTGGAAGAAGTTTGGCGCGATACCGAGATCCTTTTCGTTGTCAGAAATCCTTCGATGCATCCTTCTTCGATGTGTTTGGAAGATTGGCAAAAATTCGTGAATCTTTTGCCACTGGGGGAAGTTGATTGGGTGTGTTTTTTGGTTGCGTAGATAAAGGGGTGGTTTGAGGATGATAGGGAGAGGTGGATGTTGAGTAGGTTTATGTAGGAAATTGGGAAAATAATTGGTTAACAGAATTTCTATTTTTTAATTTATTATTAACTCAACTTAGATTTTTTGGCTATAAATGAGAGAAACTTTGCTTTTAATAATAAATAGCATAATTTTGAAGTTTTTAAATATGACGCTTTTCAAGATTAAGGGATGTAATGGATATATCTGTTACGGCTCGCTCGTCGTCACGGTAACGATAAATTTTTTCGAAAAACTAGGGCTTTCTGGCTACTTCGATTTCATATCTTTGATTATCGAAACTCAATTTGAAACCATTCTAACCCTTACATTTATGTTTGAATATTGTAGTGCGAATATTGGTGTTTTTTAGGTTATTGTGGGATAATAAGTGCATTGAAAATAGATACCGGAGAGAAACTGGTTGACTGTATTCGCTTGGGTGGCAGTATTGTGCACGGCAGTGGAAATCAATATCGAATGCAGATGGTTCACGATAATTACCCGATTCGGAATATTTACGAGAGGAAGTAGGTTTCTGAGATAAGGATTATGAATGTTTATTTCACGCACAAGCGATAGTTATGTTTGTGTGCTGGAATCAGTTTGCACGTGTGACACGGTGACCGACAAATACTTTAGTTGAATCCTTGTGCAATTAAAATAAGATGCTTCAGCGTAACAAAAAGTAACTCCAATTACGACTTCGAACAATTTTTACGATAGGTATCCAAAATGTTTCAAGTTGTTAAAATTATTACGCAAAGTTTTCGTTTTACAAGACAGGTTTTACAATTCCGAGACACTTGGAAAAGAATCGCCGATAAAAAAAGGATCTACAAAATCGGGCGACAGAGAAAATAAATGCTGCAAGTGTTCCGCAACCCAGGACGCGCGAGTTCAAAGAACCGCGGAAGAAATCACGGACCGGAAGCGGGCCCGGTTGGAAGTTCGCAGACGTCAGGAGAGGGCAGCGTGAGTTAGAGCCGGCAAATGCAAAGTTATGGGTTGCAGAACACCTTAAACAGTCGTAAAATATGAGACTGCGACGAGCGACGCTCGACTCATGCAGCGAACCTTTCTCGAACCTCTCCAACCCTTAGCGAACCCTGTCCTAAGGGGCGTTTCTGTGGCGAGAAAAGAAGAGAAAGGCGCCGAAGAGACAGGGGGGGATGAAAATATTGCGGCTGTTGAGCATCCCGCGGGCGCGTTTGTCCTCGCGAGGACAAAAAGTCGCGGTAAATTCGTGCGACCACACTCTTTCCGAAAGATAGTCGCTCCGGGGGTAGAGTTCGCGATGGACCGTATCCAAACTTGGTTCTTCTTGTTACGTTTCACTGTTAACTTCTTGCGGTAGTGTTAATATACTCTTTTTTTTTTCCTTTTTCTTTGGTTATTCTACGATTTTATCGTTTCAAGTATTTTTTAAGGGTCCGTACGAAAGATTGAGTCGATCGAGTCGTTAAATTAAATTGAGAGAGGTTGTTTTTAAAATGTAATATTATAGTATTTTAATTAATTTATTTTTGTGTTAGTTTTACATTTATTTTTTGTTTTAAGAAGCGTCTTTTTTAAGTTGGTATAGGGGTTGTTCAATTAAATTGATGTAACGTTAGCAAAATTATTTTTCTCGTTTCGCAGAGTATCTTTAAAACTTTACGGTCGGTGATAATAGTTCAAGTAAATTTGAAATATGGTTTGAAGATAATGTAGAACACTCTCGGGCAGAATATCACGAAATACTGTTTTATTACGTGACCGGTGGTCTCTCGCTGGAAAGTCGTGTTTTTCCGAAACAGACAACGAAGTCCGTTTTCTTTCGCGCAGGAAAGCACAGCAGAATTCGTTCAATTTATCCTCATTCATAATTCAACGATCCGGAACGCGATCCTTGCGAGACGTTTACTTAACGAAAGAAAGGAGCTGCGCGATGCCGGTACAATTTCCCGATTCCTGGCTTTTTATTTGAAATTCGTTTACAGTGATTGCGAAACGAAGTTCCGGGAAAGTTAAAATCAATTTCGTAGGTGCGATATTGTGTTTCAAAATTCTGCAACTGATTTTTTAAAGCTTCCTTGTGAAATTCGAGGAACGTATATTTTTTTTTTCAATATTTTATTCATCGGTCGTATATAAAAAAAAATTTTTTTTCGATCACTATTTCAACGGAAACCTATGAAAAATACCGACAATACGAATAGTTTACAGAATGAATCAATGACGGGGAATGAAATGAATATCGTACAAAAAGGATGCTCGCTGAAAATGATTTCGAGCGCGGTGTACAATCTCAATATACTAATAACAAACAAACCGAAACGTTAACCAGATATTCAATTACCGCTTACAACTGTTTACCGCTTAGCCATCTCCATCCCTAAACAACAATTCATTTACAACCACCAACCCCAACCGCCACACGGAAGCCCTCACAAAACCACATGAGTCACAAGCCACGACTAATCAATTCCCATCCGAAAAATACCAACAGTGTCCGCCTCTATCTCCAACTTCATTATCTCCGCACCTTCAACCTAATCTTTGTCATCTGCAACCCCCTTTCTCCCTTAACAATTCAAAGATCTTGGTGCGAAAACCGGGTAAGCCCATGTTTTAAAACTTCTTGAAACAAAACAATCGGCGATGTATAAAAGCATAGAAAAGTTTAAAAACTACGAGTTTTGCTAAAAAGTTGAGCTACCCGATTTTCGTACCAAGATCTTAAATTTGTTTTCAGCTAGAAAATACGAAAAAGTAGCTAACATTCCTTAACCCAATCCTCCCTGTGTCCCGTTTCAGAAACTTTCTCTCTAAAATTCTATCATGTAAATAGCATCGAAAAATCCTCTATGTCACGCAAGAGTCGCCCCTTGGCATCGTTTTGCTACCCCTTTAACAAAACGCCTCTTTTTAACGTGGATGGCAGCGCAAACGAGGCGGCCAGTTCCGGTTATCCTTGCCCGAAGCCCCAGGGAAGCCTTTAAACCGGCAAGATGGCTGACGATACGTAGGTGGGTGCACGCCCACGTGATCCTGCAGCCACCACTCCGCTTTTTCATCCCCTTTCCGGCGGCTGGCTGCGTCAGCTTCGTTGCACGGATCGACAACGAGGGGCAAGAAGTGGCCAGCTTTGCATAAGAGGGAAAACACTGGCGCCACTTTCTCGCCTTCTCCCCTTCCTACCTTTCTACCATCGATGCAGCACCTTGTGACTTCGTTTAATGGGAAAACGATGTACCTCGGACCGATTTGGGGATAGGGCTGCGATTTTCCGACGGGGAGAATTCATTCTTGCAGATGTTGGTTAATGATGAGGTAGATTCGGTGAATTCTCTGGATGAAGAGGGTTGGACTGGCCGAGTGTAGGGATAGGTGGGCTGTAAGCGGTCAGCGTGGGGTGTTTTGCTGCGAGAAAGGGGTTGGAAGCGCGGCTTGGTGTGTAGAAGGGGATGCTGGTGGCATTGATGCATTGTTTCGTTTTAATGATTCCTTCCTTGGGTTTTTGGTCGGTGGCGGGTTCAGCGGAGGGTTTGGTTTTCAAAAGGGTGGACGATAAGAAATTTGCTCGGTTTCGTTGAAGATGTGTGAATTTCTGGAGATAAAACGAAATTACTAGCTTCCGTGGTAGCTCGTGGAATTGAAGGCTATCTCGTAAATTGAAAAAATTCATTTCAAGAAAAATTGTTCAAAACATGGTGGTAGCAGAACTTTGAGAACAATTAGAATGCGTTATAATCGTTTCAAGCTCAATTTCTGCGACCCGATTCATTCTCCGCTCAAAAATCGTTCAGACAAGAAGCGACCTACTTTCGACAGACAATGAAATCGTCCTGAAACAATCTTCCTCGGAAAGCGAATCACATCTGCGACCACGAAGACCGCAAACGAGAATACCCAAAGCTGTAAGATCCTGTCGTGAATCAATAATTCTGGGAGTAAACGGTAACGAGCCATTAAGGGGTTGGTTCGCGAAAGGCAGCGACGTTAACGACCCGTAAATAAATCCGTCCAGCCACTGTCACGGCCATAGGGGCGGTAGTGACGGGGATCAAAACGACAGCAGCGGTTGGGAAAGGGTTGATGAGTTGCGAGACGGTTTTAATGGTTCCAGCGTCGCGACGTGGCCTTATTTCTTAATTTCCAAAGAATTAATTGGAAAAAAATCTTAGTTATTATTTGATTTTTAGAAGAGCACTTGATCTTTACAAAAGACCAAACTGTGCACAAGACGGTGATAAGAGTGTGACCAATACATATCCTTTTATACAAAAAAAAAAAAAAATAAAATAATAAAATGCATTTAATTAAAATGTTTTAATCGCGTCTACTTTGAAGTTTAATATTCCTAAGAACAGTAAAGTGTGCAGATTTTACTTTTTTGCCCCAATTAATTACCTAAATGAATCAAAGAATCCTAAGAGATTTAGAAATTTAAAGAAACCGCGAATAAAGTAATAAAACATGATTGAAATTTGAAATTTTTCGCGGTTAGACACAGGTTACACCACTGTGCGTGGCGCTATCTCTCGTCTCTGGCTCGTTCTTAAGGGTTTTCTCGCGAAGCTCGACTGTTGTCGTCGTCGACGATGCCGCGTCGACGTAGCGCGCCGTTATTGACGAGGCGCTGTGACCTGTATTCGGTAACTGCGCGTTCCGACGCTCCTCCGGCTCTCGTCCCTCCGCGACGATCGTTCGACAAAGACGACCAGCTGCGACCGGTTACGAGCATCGAGTAGCGCGGAATTACAAGGGGCTATTCGATCGAGCGGCCTTGAACGGACCGCCACTCGTGAAACGATGCACACGAGCACCCCTGGGACTCTGAGATTGATTTTCATTAACTTTGTGACTACGCGAGATGGTTTTAGGGGTGAGTTTGATAGCTTTAAGAGGAAGAGTTTAAGCGAAGAATTTTATTATCGCCGTAGAGAGTTTCGGGTTTAGTTAAGTAGTTCAGGGAGAAAGAATTCGTTAAGGAGAAATTTAGTACTGTGTCTTAAAAAATATTATTCCTACGAGGTCTCTGTTACGGCCAAATCATTATATATACAACCATACAAAACCAGAAACAAAAAGACCGCAAACCTGGTAACGACAGAAAATTACAGAGCTGCAAATGGCCAAACTCAATTTCTGTTTATACATCTGACATTAAGTTCGTAATAATTCAGAAAAGAACGTTTTCGTTTAATTACGAAACGCGATGCTTCAAAACCGTGCCTCGCATCAATTTTAAGCGCACAATTTCTAAAAATAATGTACGTCTACAACAAACCGCAATCTTTCATCAACCCGCCTTAAAACACCAACCTTATCGCCAAATTCACCCCTTCTGACAACGATATCGTTCTAAAACAACCGCTACACAGGCCCCGATATCAAAATTCTCTCATCAGCAGCACCGACGAACGAAACCAACCCACGAACCCCCGATACTCGACAACAGCTATCATTAAATTTTTCCAGACACCCCGTAACGCAGAAAAGGTTCGCTTACCCCGCCGTTAATAAAACGTGCTCCATCGCGAAACGGGTTGTCAGCTCGTCGAGGAGGATTCACCCTTCGCGAGGGGTTGGAGCGGAACTGTCCCAGTTGCAAACGGAGTTACGATATATCCCGGTTACAATGCCGGTCTCCTGGAAAGTGGAGTTATTTGTCGAGGCACAAAAGGCCGCGGAAATAGTTTCCTCGCGACTCAGACGTATTGATCTCTGCGTTTTCCGTTGCTCCTTTTCTGCGGCCCGCTTCCGTGCGTCGCATTCTTCGCGGCCGTCGCGTTTCCTGCCATTCTACTTTCCGATAGATCGTCGCTAGAAAAGGCTGGTAAGGGTGGAAAGAAGTTGAAGAAGAAGAAGAAGAAGAAGAGGAAGAATAAGGGAAGGGAATCGAATTTCGTCGCGAGAACGTTCGCGAGAAGGGTGGATGGACGGAAGAAAAATAGAAGGACAGGTCGTTTAAGCTATGTAAATGGAAAAATGGCGGGGCAAATCGCTTAAGGTATGCAAATGGAAAAATAGAAGAGCGAGCCGGTCGTTCTGTTAAAAGGCGGCGCGTTTTCTGCGAGAAAAAAACGAGAAACTCAGGGGTAGAAAGCTGAAACGTCGCTGCCATGCGTTTGTTCCCCCGTCTATTTTTTTTTTCTTCTTCTTCTCTATGGTCTTTTTTGATCCCACGTTTTATGGTAACCATCTGTTCGCGCGATCTATTTTTTCGCCAATGAGAGATCTTTTCGTGGGATTCGATTTTGGATAGCGTATGGTTGAACGGAAGAATTGGTAGAAGTTTAATTTACGTTTAAGGGATGTTTCGAAATGGATCGATTTTAGGAATATTTAAATACAATTTTACGGACAGTTTTTACGCACGTTATATTCTGAGAAAGGAAAAAGAAATTCAGTGATTATTGCTAACAATTTCTTCAGTGGAAAATAAACAACAATAAACCGGTTTGAAATGATATTATTCTTAGGAAGTGAAAAAAAAATTCGAATCTTTTTTTTTTTATCTTTACTAAAAAGATCCCTTTAAATTGGTATTTAGGATTGGTTAGAACATTGGTTAGTTGGAGCACGCGGTATTAATTCCTATCTTATATGGGTCTAAGTCGGATGTAAGCTGGATCTGTTTCAAAGCTGAGACATAATCTGGATATAACGTGAGTTTCATACAAATTAGAGGTAGATCACAAGCATATCTAACGCGAATCTGTTTTAGGTTTAACCCAGATCCGTCAAATCAATGTTCAAACTCTTCAGAAGTATCACGGAACGAGTTGATGGTGTTTCTAAAGTTATCGCGTAAGCTCTGCACCGTGATAAGGGATGAAACATCGATATCGTATTCTAAAGTTGGACGAGGAAATTATATAGGATGAAGTATTTCTGTAATCAATTTCCGAATGTTTTCTTATGTAAAATTTCTCATAATGGTGGAAAGCTTGTGAACCGATCGGAGCAAGTTGGTGCTGCTGTTATGGCAAATATTTGCGGTGCAAAGTTTGTACCTTCGATTCCGTAATATTTTGACAAGGAATCGATTGCTTGCTTTGAACGAAATATCGTTTCGATGGACACGATGTTCGCTACCTTCCTTTAAAAGTGATTCCACCGATTTGTGATTTTGAACTTCGTTATTGTAATATTCATATTCGTGCAAATTATGCAGATTATGAAGTATAGGATTAAATTTAAAAACGCAATAAAATCTTCTCTTAAGTGAATAAAATCTATTATTTTTCTAATTACTGTAAATGCGAGCAAATTTTTCACTCTACGCTTATTTGATTCGAAGAAGGAAGCTCAGTAGAAGTTTTTAGTTTAAATTAATTTTAATATCGATGGAAATATTTTTTGAACGGAGCTACATATTTCTATGGTCAATTTATCATACATCTCAGAACTTGTTCAACGATGGATGTCAAGCGCATGTTCGAATAATTATTTATATTTATTTTTACTAAAATATGCTTGATAAATCGAGAAAGCGATTAATTTCAGAAACTCTTTCAAATACAAATTCATATATCATTCCCATAGAATAAAACTCCAACTATAAGATTATACAGACTGCATCCTGACAAATCGTGTATGCTACTCTGGAGAAAATAAAAGGAGCACCACCGGCGAGATCGTCAATCTTGCTCGTTATTTAAATCCAAAGCCACCGTTTTTCCGCCCCTCTTCGCCGGCTATATTTACCCTCTCTCTGTTGAATTATCCAACGCGTTACGCTCTATTTAAACGAAGGTCCGCCACGAGACGAGAGGAGCAGCGTGTAACCGATGCGCTCGCGATAACCGTACGTGACTCGTGTGGCGTTTTTGCTAAATTGCACAAAGTCAGCTCGAAAGATCAGCCGGATAGTAGAAAACGGCAATTAAGTCGCCCTCTGTATCTTTTTATGAAATAGAACCGTCATAAAAGGGTCTTCTGTGAGCTAGTGTTTTGAGGGATACATTCGCGACTTGAAACCCTTTCGGGTTCCTTAATCTAATTTATAGTACTCAGCAACGAAAAAAAAAAATATCAATTAACTACAATTTCTTATTTCGATTTAAAAATTTCGAATCAATAATTTGTATCAACTTTAGACATTAGATATTATAGAAGTACAGATTAATATTAAGTTTACATTAAATTACAATAAATCAAATTTATATTAGAATGATATAAAACTACGAGCAAATAAAATAAAATTTTTTAAATATAAATACACCAGTATCTAATTTCTAATTTCTACAAAATATTTTCCTCCCAAGCTATAAAATCGATTCGATATAAAAATTATAGAAATTTAATATTCTACGAAATTATTATCGACACCACTACTACTGTTACTCGAAATAAAAAGTTATAACTTGGTAAAAAAAAGAAAAAAAAAAAACCTAGCAAAAGATCCCTTCGTCTTGGACGAGCCGATAATCGAGGCGATCGTTACACGGTCGCTTATTACGACGATCGCGAGAATACCGCAACGACGTGACGCCAGAGCAGATCCAGTATCGGGCCAGCTGACGAGTGGAGCTTCCCTAAATGGAAGTTGGCTTAAGTTCTCAACCGATCCTTGCCACTGGATATCGGCAAGTTCTCCCCGAGGTTTCGCTCGAGGCACGCCTGGCAAACGACACCCGCGTGGATTAACGCGCGAGAACCTCTTAATCCGCCATCGAGATACTGGCAGCCTCTTCCCTCGGCAACTCCTCCCTCCTTTCGTCGCATTTTGTAGGCTTGTAATTAAACCAGCCCTTGAATAATCGACCAGCCGCGAACAGAGGGTACACGGTGCGTTCTTCAGCCTTTATTGGGTTAGTAAAATAGACGGACAGAGCGTAGAAGTTTTCGAAACGATAAGGGTGGTTCTTGGAGCGCTTTGTTCGGTGGATGAGATTTTTGGTTTCTTTGACGAGTTTTGCTTCAATCCTTTCTTCGTCGGTTGAAAAGATAAGGCTCCATAGAATTTATTTTAATAGTTTCACTCAGAGATTACGTATTTCTTGGAAATGTGAAGAGGATTTTTAAAACAGGAAGACGTAAATTAATGCTCGTGGTTATGAAAGGGTTGATAGTTTTAATTAATTTAAGTATGGTTTGGATTTGAAGGAGACTTTTTTATATTGTTAGGAAAAGGGGAATTCTTTGGGATGTGATAATTATTTTTTTTTGTCGTGGAACGTGCAGGGTTTAGTAAATGGGGTAGGTAATTTTAGGAAGGTGTGAGAATGAAGAGGATGGTTTTTCTTTAGAATGAATTATACGCGACGAACGAGACTCTAGAAGCTAGTTTTAATTGAATTTTATTAATGTCTATTATTTTTACCATTGATGTAGAATGATTTTTAGTTGTTCGAAATATTTTTAATTAATCATGGAAACTTAAACCCAATTAAAACGTGATCTCACCGGCTTAAATCTGCTGACCTTCGTCCCGAAAATCCATAGAAAATAAAATCCCTCGGGGAATGCACGTACATCGCAGTTGCAGCTAGTTCTAATTAAATCCCGGCGAGTTTTCAGTCCAAAAAAAGAGGGTTCCAAAACTCATCTGTAAAAACCATCCCTTCCCCGCAGGCTCGTTTGTTCGAAGCAAACGAAAGTAGCCAACAGTTCGGACCAGAAAATTCCATCTGGAATCACTGGGTCACGATGCTATTAACCAAGAGTGCGGAGAAAAAAAGTTGCTCTACCTTAGTCAGAATTTTATATCAGTTTCATTTTCATTCCATATTTGTCACAGAATGATCGGCTCTTTCTTCAAAGAAATAGAACGAAAAGGAAAATAAACGCTTATTATCTTTCATCTGTCGATGCAAAAATTCAGGACACTCTGTCATAAACTAAAAAAAAAAAAAAAGAAAAAAAGAAAAAAACTACTTCCACTGAATTACTGAAAATTTACAGTAGGCTAAAAAATATTTGCACGTTACACATATTATATACAGAAGATACTTTCATCTCATTCCTATTTAAATATCAAGACGAAATCGGTAATGTGCAAATATTTTTTGCACCCTCCTCGCTGCGAATTTTCTCCAATAGAAGATCGAAGAGCTGTCGGGCACACAACGTGGCTGCGAACGAAACGAAGCGCACGAACGAATTCCAAATCGTTCGAAACTTTATTCTCTTCGCGGAGCAGACTTATTGCGAGCGAACTTGTCACCAGTTGCAGCTTCTTTTCTCTCTCTGTCTATCTCTCCTTTCTTTCGTCCCTCTCTTTCATCGGGCCACGTGAACGGTATTTGTTATAGTGTCGCGGCGGTAGCAAAAGTATTCCTACCTGATCACGTCCGGCAGAGTCTTCGACGAGTTTCCGGGAGAAGTTTAATTAAAATCAAAGTCACGTGAAACGACGTCCCGGAAAGCGGAAATACGATTCGAATGTCGGGGAACAAAGAGATTTATCTTGCCCTCTCTCTGTTACGTTGAAGGAAGAAGAAAGAGGGTCAGTGTGTGGTATATGGAAGTTCTGATATGTGCGGAGATTCATAAATAATAGATTTTTTTCCAATAATCTGGGTCAAGCAAATCGAAATTTAAATACTGTACTTGAAATACTATTTTTTTTTTTTATAGTTCGTAAAGAATTCTTAAAAATCGTATGAATTATAGTGATTGCGAATTTGTATGAATTTATTGAAAATTTGAAGGCATAAAAATACTCTAAAAATATCTCAATATAATATTTAGCGAATATAGCAATCATCTATCTAGCTTATATTATATTTGCATAAAAATCCACGGTAACCATCCATATACACTCACCGCATAAAAATACTAAAAATACATATAATAAGAAAAAATATAGTACTCGATATGATATTTAGCGAATGAAGCTTATATTCTCTTTTATTTATATTCATAAGAATATGAATTTGCATAAAAATCCACGGTCATTTAAATCTTATTTTAATAGAAAAATACGAATTTTATGAAAGAACAGACCCAGCGAATTTCCCTCGTGCGTCGACGATACAACAGGTAACTTTCCAACCTGTACCTGACACCTATCGACGCAACAATAAACACATACCAATGCCACACAATTATCAAACACATTATCAACCCAATCCCAACACCTTCTCGCTCTCCGCAAAGAAGAAGGGAACAAAACAACAGGTTCCATTGAAAAACCTATTTACCTAACGCAACCGTCCAGCTGCCGCGAACAATCAAGCATTTCCTGTGAAAAGCACCGCTCGCCAGTGGGGTAATTAATTTTTAGCCGGCGTCCAAAGGCAATCTCGCCGCTCACGCGAAACAGCTTATGCGGCGGGGAGCCGTTTTCCGGACGGGGCTCCGAGAAATTCATCATCGCCAATGCGGAATAGATTAATGTCGCCTCTCGCAGTTGCAAGCAAGGAGAAGGGAAGCTTTCATCCTCGTCAATGCTGGAAACTTCCAGGCTCTGCCACTCAGCAAGTTAGGGCCAGGCCGCTAAATTACTTCGAATCGAGTTGCTCTCAAAGGGGACCCCACCTCTTCTTCCACCTTCGTCTCCTTCGTCGCACACCTGACCTAACTATCCCGACTTGCGACGCAATTCCGTCAGAACGGAGACGGGTTAGGAGCCGATCCGAAATTGCGCGTCGCGATGTTTCTCGATTCGAAGGGATCGCGTGGCTTTTAAGGGGGATGAAAAGAGTCGAGGCAGACGTTTGGAGATTGTTGGTGGAGGATATTGAAATTTTGGGTAGTTGGAAAGGTCTGCGATATAGTTGGTTTTCAGATTACGGATTGACCCTTTGCCGAGCTGCAGCAGCTAAGAAGAATATTTTAATATTTTTATATCTGGCGGTAGGGTTCAATAGCTTCATTGGTTAAAAGAATGTTTTCTCAGGTGTAATGCATGGAATGGGACACAGTGCTTAATTATCACAAATGATTGCTCGAAGCGGGGATAAATAAGAAATAACACATTCTGAAATTTCGATTTAAAGGCTAGTGGTTACGTAGAAGTATTTTAAGATTTCCATGTTCGGCGGTAGGGTTCAATAGTCTTAACAATTTCGCTGTCCCCATAAACTGTAATAATATTTTACAAGGTACACAATTATTACTACAAATAATTTAAAGCGGTAGTAGACAAAATATAACGCATTTTGAACGCAACAAACCACTACATAAAGTGACTAAGAAGAGTTATTTGCACACAGGTACCCATATTTTTGAATAAAACAATTTCTCGTCAGGTTCAATATTTTATTTTCATAGTACCAAATTTTTATTATGGAAATACTATAACGCGATAGAATAATTTACATCGCATGAAATAATACTCTTCATAGCCACCGTTATCACGATTCGCATAGCCCACCTTTCCGTCTTCCATTTAACCAAATCATTTTCAAAGAATCTCGAAAGAATCTCAACCAAGCTTCGCTCGATCCAAGTAAAAACAAGTTCGATAAAAAGAGTAACGAAAGAAGCTAAAGGAAGATTCCGACAACTCCTGAAAAGATCGCGCGATAACTCTTCACGAGGAAAGGAAGCTCGGCTTCGGTGAGGGCGATCGAGTCCTCGTTCCCAATTCCGGTAGCACGATCGCTTCGCCAGCTATTCGAGACGGTGCTTTCGGCGTGTCCCAGGCATGGAAACCACGTTGCAAGCATTACTTTCGTCTTGGCTGTCGGTCGACCCTATTCTCGAAAGCGGGTTCGCGTGCCCGCGCCGCATTGTTCGCTACTTTCTCGCCGGTCCGCTCGCGTTTTCCGAGTTCTTACCGCGACCGATATCACGGTAGAAATTACGAGACGAACGAGACGAGCTCGCTGGCCCTGTTCACGCAAACTGTGACACGATCGAGCAGTTTGAAAGTTTTAACAGCAAGCCCGAGCAATCGGTGGAATTTTTTTTATAAAAATTGTGCAACGAACGACTTCGCGAACTGCCCCTTTACTATCTTTTTATAGTAATTATCAATGTATATTTTGTGCTTCACAAATATTTGAAAATTAATAATATTTAGAGATTTCATAGGCAGAATTTTTTTTAGATTTTAATTAGATCACAGTTAGTTTCTTTACGTTAAAAAAAATGTACCATTTTTAAAGATTCGTAGATAAAATACATCAAAATTTCGACTTTTTCCACATTAATTTTTGCTCAATTTTGTTCAAGACTAGGTTTCAGTTAGGTTCGTATTAGATGAAAGATCTTTAAAGATTCACAGATAAAATACACAAAAATTTAAACTTTTTTCAACTTTTTTGAGTTAGGCTCAGATTAGATGAATCTTCAGAGATTCATAGATAAAATATATCAAGCTCTCAACCTCTAGGTTAACCCTACATTTACAAATTGATTAGTTTCGTACTTCTTACCACGTTGATATTATTTTTAAAAACAATATCTTTTTTAAGAAAAAAAAGGTTGGGTATAAAAGAATAAATTGGGAATAAAAGGTTTTTTTTCAACACGCTTTTACTATTTCCTCTTTGATTTTTTTATACTTCGTGTTTATGTGCCGGTTAAGTAATATTTTTTAACTAAATGCTATTTACGAATCTATCAAAAATGATGGATAGTAAATACTTTAATTTTCTTATTTTAACAGAATCGCAAATGTCTTAGAGACACGATCAAGTTGCTTCGGACAACAAAGAGTTCTTCTACTAACAAAATTAACAATTCAGTCGAATCAGCAAAAAATAAAAGAAGAATAAGTTTGAACCGTCTCAGAGGAACGAAGAGAAGCGACCAGGCAAAGAGACCAAGCAAGATTACTTTAATTAAAGAGAAACGACCGACGAAGATCACCTAATTCGACGTCGTCCCTTTCCCAGATTGTTGCCTGGCGTTCTTAATTATTACCCTTTATCTGTTGCGATTTCCCAGCCTCCATCTTCCACCACCTTTTGCCAGCCAACGTAGCACCGTACAAACACCGAATCTCCACTCTCAGTTTCCTCGACCTTATCCGCGGAGGGATGATCCTCGCGAATAATAAATTGAATCCCGGTCTCATCTCTGGTTAAAGGAGGAGAAGGGCACTTTCGGATGAATCTCTAACGAGCAGCCACTTCTGGAAACGAAGGAACGGGAGACGAACGGTTGAAAACCCAGACGATTCGCGGAGGAACAGGTTGGAGAGAAAATATAAAAGTAAATACGATGGAGAAATGAGATCAGTGTAACAAAAAAAAAAAAAAGAATTTTAGTAATAAGAGGAATTTAATTAATACTTGATCGGTAATTAAGGATGAGAAACAATCGTTTGAATCGTGTAAAAATTTTCCAAAGTATTCAAAGATACCTAATATCTCCTTAACAAGAAAAAAAAAAAAAAAAAAAGAACCACAGAAAAGGAGAGGAAAGAAACGACGAGAGTGGCACGAATTGAAAGAAATAATGTGAGGAAAGGTGTAAAAGCTGAATAATAGGAAAAGCAATAGTTAGCAAATAGCTATGGGAGGAACGAAATACGACAAGCTTCGATTTAAACTCGCCTGGCCTCTGTTCGATTAAATTGTGAGCCCCATTCAGACCTGTCTCGCGGTGTATTTCTATGGTGGTCGATAGGGTGACGTCGAGCCAGGGTTCTGCCGATTAAGCGGAAGCTGCGGACCGCTCGAGTTCGAGGCTACGTTACCGCCGCCGAACTTCTCGCACCGTCGACCGATAACCGTGCCAGCCAAATTAAATTTACGTCCCGGAATATCGGAGTCGCCTTTTGTCCGCGAAATTTGAATATAAAACCGTGCACGTAATTCTGGACCACGTTGCAAAGAAAGACAAAGATGGAATTTAGTGTCTTGAGATGATTCAATTTACATTTCGCGGAATTCACAAAGAAAGAATATTATTGAAAGAAAATTTGCTTGGAATCTTGATATTGAAGTTTCTCAGTTCTAAAAATTTCTGTCTTTATTTCACAGTCTCCTACTGTAGCTCTCTAAATTTTCAATAAATTATGACAAATCCATGTCCTTTGCAGACTGATTTTATTTCATAAAGAATATATTTTAATGATTTTTTTTTTAATTTTTTTACAATTTAGAGATTCTTTAACTGCCTTCCTTAGTAATCAACGCACCGTTTTGCAAGCCCCCACCCGTTATTATCCTCGTTTTTTGCGCCGACGAAGTGTCAATTAAAGTTCGAATCCGACCAGCAAAGCGTTCCAGCCCGCCGGAAATACATCTCCTTCGACGCCCGAATTAATGGCCACCGGCGACGAGATTAGCAGGCCGGATCGGAATAAAAACGGAAGGCACCACGGTCGGCGGCGTCGAACTGCTCCCGACATTATTACCACGTCGGTATAAATGAAATTTTCGAGCGTCGTAATTTCACAGAACGACGGATTCTTTTGATTAATGGTGAACCGTTGCCCGAGTTCTCGCGAACTCGCGAAGATCCCGCGAGCTCAAAAGGACACGTACTTTATAGTTACAGACGCGGAGAAACTCGTTGGGAAATTTAATAGGTTTCCCGGGAAACGTGGGTGAAACGTTTCTCCTTCCTCTGGGACTGGAATGTTCCGTGAAACTGTACGATCGCGTGGAATCGGGGAATATTGGGAATTGATGGATGATTTTGCAAAAAAAAAAAAACTTAATTTCTGTGCTCGAAAACTTCAGCCTCAATTTTAACGCTGGAATTACCAAAGCGATTCTTAATTTCTGTTAGATTAAAAGAACATTTTTAATTTACAACGATGCATTTTTAAAGATTTCTTTTATTACTTGGTAAAAATATAAATAAAAATTCCGATCTACCTACGTTCCTCCAATTTATATTTTCCACAATATTTTCCTCTCTTCTCCTTCGATGATTCAAAGATATTTTAAAAAAAAGCAAATTATTCAGATCGATCGCGCAGAAAAATCCTCCGCCGTGTGAAATCGATATCGAGGATTCGGAACCGAAAACTCAAGAGACGGACACCCCTGCGCTATCTCTCGCAAAGAGTCGCAGAAAATATGGGCTCACGGATGCAGAGGGTGGGACCGATCTCCAAGGAATTTAATATTTCATGGCGGAAGCTTCGAGCTAATTCGACGAAGAAAAGAACGTCGGGAATACAAATTATTCTTGCTGTCGCAGTGTAGTCGGGTTCCGCGAGACGTTCGCGATAAGATATTTTATAGGCTCGCGTCGAATCCTCTCGCTGCAAACAGAAAGGGACAGAGCTGGGAAACTTTCCTGCTGCCCTTGACGTGTCTTTCAGAAAATTAGAATTGCTCTCATCCGGCCGAAGAAAGTTGCCCCGTGCCACCCCACTTTCCTCTTCTCAATGAATAAATTTGCCTAAAAAAGTAACGAGCCCCGTGAACTTATGCATCGATGCACCCTCTAGTTTTCATGGCGGTGCTTCGTCCAGCGATTCGACGATGGAAATTGGTTGCAATTGTGGAACCAAGTAATCCATGGCTTTGTTGATGGAACCTTTTTGGGGGATGCTGGGCTGCTTAAGAATCAGTATCGTTAAAATAACACGATTATTAACGCGATC